>VWZV01010123.1:517838-777827 GCA_013397155.1 Irena cyanogastra | reverse complement strand
GCCCTCCGCCGCCGGGGGACACCGCGCCGCCTCGTCCGGCCCCGCACGGGGCTGGAGGGAAGCGGGGAGAACTTTCCCCCTCCGCCTCTCGGAGGCAGCGCCGGGGCTGGGGTCTGCTCCTGCGGCCGGCGGGGCGAGGGGAGATGCTCGGGGGTAGTTGCTGGGGCCGGGAAGGTGGCGCTCGCCCCGGGGGCTCACCCAGCCGCCGGGAGTTAGCTCGTAACGCGGCCGTCACCTCCACCCTGCCGGGGCGGGGAGCAACCAGCCCTTGCCGAGGTCGCTAAACCGAGGGGCGGTCGCTTCTTCCCCAAGGGTGGCCGAGGCCGCCGAACACAACCTTCACCTGCTCGGCGACGAGCCGCAGGCCCCGGGCACCTGCTAGGGGTAGCGCGGTCCTCCCTCCGCCGGGTGGGCTATGGTCCCCCTTCCCCCGGAGCTGCCGGTCACAGAATCCCGTGCTACATCCTTCCCGTCTTCGCCTCCCGCTGAGGGGTGTGAGACTGCAGCCCTAGGGAGCAAAGTTAAACAGGAGTCACACACACATCGCTCCCAAATCCTATTTTGACTTTGTCTCCAGAAAGCTATTCAGCAGAGAGGCTGACTGATTAATTGATTTTAATGAAGGTCTCCCTAGGCTCAAATTCGCAGACAGCTTTATTTAAAATTAAAAGAAAAAAACTCCAGATCGCTTGTCGGGAAGGCTCTCCTTCCCCTCTCCCCCCCTTCTTCTGTTTTATAACAATCTGTTTTCTATAATTACAAAATTTTACAATATTGTTAATAGTTTTGAGCAAAAGTGGGGCTAAAAAAAAGCCTCAGAATCTGCATGAGACTCTGAATTGTATGGACACAAGTGATTCCACTGATCCTGCTGACAGATCACAGTCCCAAGCTGTTATCTCTATAAAATCAAGCGTGTGCACAAGAATAAGCCTAGCTCTTGCATATCTTGTTACCTGTATTGCAGGTAAGGATGTCCTAGTGTTTCCGTGAGAGCCAAAGAATAGCAACTCCTATTGAAGTTGAATGGTTAGTGAATGAAAAAATGAGTGTTTGCCCATTTCCTTAAAGGATGAAAACTCTTGGAGCTAGTTCCTGGTGTCTTGTATATCAGAGAGCCCATCATTTATGTTGAGAAAACAAGCTTTATCTTGCAGTTTTAGTAATTTTCTTACATGTTCACTTTAATATTTTTCTGATCTTTTGCCCTCGTCCACTTGTATTTTTCTGGATGTATAAACCCACTCCTTTTAGTTTACATCAAAGCAAACAAAGCAAAGACAACGCCTTGCCAGAAAAATACCATGTGGAGAGAAGCCTTCTCTTACTTCAATACTCCACTCAAACTGGAGTTTTCATAGCCATGAGATGCTGAAACATAGAACTATTACACTTAAAATAATAATAGTAGCATTGACACATGTTTTCAAGGTTTACTGTGGTCAACGTATAGTTTAGAAGATTGGAAAACTGCTGCTTTTTGGCATTTCATGGAAATGAATAATTCTTTTGAGTAATACAGAGGCACATCTGTCATTTGGTCCACCTGTTTCAAGTATAGCTACTTCACATTTTACTATTTTTCTAATTTCTTCTCTGTCTTTCTGGAGTTACCAAAGGAATTTGCTCACTGTGAGTTGACTCAGTGAAGGAGGAGTTGTTCCTGTCTAAGATGATAATTCTGGAAACTCATGCCACAATCTGCTGTCAATAATAATATCACAAAGTCAGGTTTGTGTGAGTGCCCTTGTAACCAAGATATTAATAAACAAACATAGTTAGTGTAGAAGAGGAATGAAAAGGGAAGATAAGCATCTTCCCCAACAAGTTGCAGTTTCAGAGACTAATTTGTAGAATCAAACACATAGGCCTTTTAAATGTATGAGTAAAAATTGTCTTGGTGTCATTTACCAGCATAATTCAAATAGAAATTTTCAAAGGCAATAAATCACGATTAATCAGAATGAGTATTAAATGTAAGAATTTCTTGTGGCTAATCTGTCAAGATCAACAAATATGTGATTTAGTCTGTTATGAAAAAACCTGTGATGGACATTGTGTTGTTATCAAAAAATTTAGTAGCTATTAACAAAGAGCACTGGTCACTTACAAAGAAATCAAAGTATGTTTGTAACTGACAAGTAATAAACATGGTTAACCACCTGCTAGTAATATACAACGTCACGATTGCTTTCTGATGTGTGAACTTGTCCAGTTAGCTGCAGGTCTCTTTTCATTAATTGTTTGCTAAACCCCCAAGATTTTTGTGACCCTCTGAGGTAGAGAGAAAGCTTAACTCTTGCAGCAGTCAAGAAGAGCTGAGAGTTACTGGTGTCTGATAGGGATTCCATTCAGTATCTTTTGATGAAATTACTGCTATTCCATGGGGCCTGTTTTTGTGCATATTCAACTTTGATGGCTTCAGTAGAAGTTAGAGTAGTTAAACCACTTCATATGTTGTTTCCTATGATTTAGAAACTTGGAACACTCTCCCTGTTCTTCCTTAGAGGTGGAAGGGATTTCTCTCCTACACAATAAAGGAGTTTCTTCCCCTGGTTTTGATGTCCAGGCTCATGACAGACAGGCATGAACAGACACAGTGAAGAATGCTCCCAAAATTAACTCTTCCCATCCCTGATTCACTGTTGTTATCATGTTACCATCTGTGTATTACAGACAAAGTACGTGATGTCCTGATAATAAGTGGTGCTTGTACAAAGAACATCCACTCTTCCTCATGTATTTGTTGTTTTTTTCTCTAGTACCTGGGAGGTGGAATAATTTTACCAAGCTTCTTATCAATAATTTATCTGATCCAGTATGTTTTGAAGTTCTGTATTATGAATGATCACAATGTGAAGCTGTTGTTTGTCATGGGTCAGTGTTGGGACTGGCACTGTCTGACATCTTTGCTGGCAACATGGGCAGTGGGATTGAGGGCACCTTCAACGAGTTTGCCAATGACACGCTGGAGGTAAAGTTCACCAGCTAGAGGGACCTTGGCAGGCTTGAGACATGGGTCTGTGCATTCCTGAGGGAATTCAGCAAGGCCAGGTGACAAGGTTCTGCATATGGATCAGGGAGGTGCCAGGCACAGATGCAGTCTTGGCAGAGACTGGATTCAAACAGCCCTGCAGAGAAGGACTTGAGAGTGTTGGTGGATGAGAAGTCTGACATGACCTGGCAACGTGCACTTCATCCCAGAAAGCCAAATGTGTCCTGGGCTGCATCCTGTGTGGAATCCCCATGGGCTGATTCTCCCCCTCTACTCTGCTCTCCTGAGTCCTTGCCCGGAGGACTGCATCCAGCTCTGAAATCTCCAGCATAAGAAGGATGTGGACCGATTGGAACAAGTGCAGAAGAAGGCCACAAAGATGGTCAGAGGGCTGGAGCACCTCTCCTATGGAAATAAGCTGGAAGTTGGGACCGTGCAGGCTGGAGAAGAGAAGGCTTTGGGAACACCTTTCATTGCCTAAAAGAGGCCTATAAGAAAGTTGGAGAGGGGCTTTTGACAAGAGCATGCAGTGATAGGACAAGGGGTTGTGGCTTTAAACTGAAGAGAATAAGTTTAGATTAGATATTAGAAAAGAATTCTTTACTCTGAGTGGGGTGAGACAGGTTGCCCAGGGAAGTTGTTGGGATGCCTCATCCCTGGAAGTGTTCATGATCATGTTGGATGGGGCTTTGAGCAACCAGGTCTGGTGGAAGGTGTCCCTACCCATTTCAGAGGGAGATCTTTAGGGTCCCTTCCAACCCAAACCGTTCTATGATTATATGAGCATTTTCTTATTCAGGCTTCATTAGGATAGAGAACTCATATATCCATATGACAAACTGCCAAAGTGCTCAGAAGCTGCCCTGTCATTTCGTTCTGTGGGAGAAATAAATGGAAATTAGGCCCAAGTGATCTGTCAAACCGGAGCTAATTGCTGGGTAGATCCATTTCAGAGGTGTTAATAGCTCCTGTAAAGGCTACTTCATATAAATGGAGCTGAGAAAAAGCTCAAACAGCTGGCAGGAACCTGTTTTATTTGGTTTTGAAGAAGTTATTTTGAAGACTCCCTAAGACCTTTAGTTTAACAGTCATTCCATCTTGGGCAGACTCTTAGGCAGAACTGAGAGCAGGACTGCATGTGAGAAGGGTGTGCTATTACTCAGACCTCCTGTACAAGGCTGAGGGCTGATTAACTGAGTAGATATCTAGATCATCTGATTACCTGCTTTAAAATGTGTGTGCAAGGACTGCATCTTCACTAATTTAATATCTTTGTGCCTCACTTCAAGTCCATTTTATAGAGTAAGGAACATATTTAGAGTAATTTTAATTCAGTCCTACCTTAAATTGCTGTTTTATCCTCTTGGACCCCTTATCTCCTTGAATAGTCTGGCTCTTAGACCCTTTTCAATGCCTTTTGACTCTTTCTAATAAACAATTTTAACTAATAACTTAGCAGTTAGATTGTGATGATCAACTGCTGTAACTGCTGGGCCTTATCTATGGGTAGTTTACTTGCAGCCACTCATACTGTTCTGGATTCCCAAAAGCCAATTATTCTGTCCTAATGCTTTCTGAAGGCTAGAGGTCTGAATCTGAAAAACCTGGTAGTTGCTACACTTCATGCTTTGAGGGTGATAAGATTTTTATTGAAGACGCCAGCCCCCATTTAAATAGTAAGGAAAAAGCCAACACTTTCAAGTCTCATTTAAAGCATAGTTTAAGTACTTCTTTTCTGCTGTATTTATAATAGTTGACAACACAAATCTGTGAATTTTTTTTAAATTACTCTTTTAAAACTACATGTTCTGACTCTTACACTGCTGAAGTCATACTTGAAAATATCTACTTAAAGAAAAAATAAACCAAGGGTAATAGGATATTGCAGAGAAATGATTGGCCTCACCTTCCCTTAAAACATTACTGATTCATTCTTCAATAACATTTTTAATCATTCTCTTTCTGCTTGCCTCTGCATACTGGCCATTATCAGAAACATCACACATTTCATGACGATTTCATAACAAAGACATATCACTGCTGCAAAATAATTACACAAGTAAACCATATTTTCACTGCTGCAAAATAATTACACAAGTAAACCATATTTATGCAGTTTGTGTCACGAGAATCCTATTTTTAATTTATACTGCTGAATTAGTTTTCTCTTGGCAGTGCACTGTATAGCTTCAGGGTGCAATGGAAATACAAAATGTTAAGCTGAGAAAACACTGTATTCACCACTAGTTCCAGATGCCCCAAAACAATAGATAGAATTCCTTCTTAGTTTAACTTTCTGAGCAGCTTCACATTTTCAGAGGATAAAGCTTCAGATAAACAGATCAAACTGCCTCTGTATTTCCAGTTACCTGTAGCCTATAAAAAAGAAAATTTTCTTGTTTTGACTACTTCGGAGAATTTGAAGCTAACAGGATGTTATAGCATAAATTACTATTACAGTGTTAATCTGCCCTGGAATTATAAGATGCCAGCTATTTCAATAGTCTCTTGTAAGAGCCCACAATTACATAGATATTGAATAACCTACGCTCTTCTTACTGTGGATTATAGTGGAATACTTTGCCAAAATCTTATGTGTCATTTCACTCAGACAATTGGGGATAATTAGCATGTCCATTTTAAAATAACTGGCTAGAAATTTTGTAAGTTTATCTTAATGAAAGGTAAACTTGTTCTTTAATGAAGATCAGTGGTATAGAATGAAGCTTTCATTTTAATAGCTTTTACAGCATCTTAAAACTGCAGAAATCTGTAATTTTTAAATGCCCTTTCCACTTTTACTTCCTAAATTGAGTCCTCAAGTTGTAACCAGATTTCATGGCATCTGCTAACATCATAATTTGCAAAGTCAATTTAAAAAGACAAGTTCTTTCAAAAGCGTACTGAGATTGATTGTTTTGTTTTGGTTTTGTTTTTTTGTGAAAATGATAATACAATTAGAATGAGCATTTCTTAGTGTTCTTTCTTTGGAGTAGAAATGTCATCACACATGACAGAGCATCAAATTCTCTTATCCTCTGGCCCCGATGATAATTTATGATGGGGTAGTTACAGGGTGGTTTAAAGCAATTATAAGGCTATAACTTACATCAGTGATCTGGAGTCCAAAGACATGGGACACAAATCTCATGTGATTTTTGTGCTCTGTCATGTTGTCCTTCCTTTTCACCTATTCTGCTGCCCCAAATCAAAGTTTACTTAAGAAAATCCAAGCCCTTCATTTCTGGATTTCCCAGTCACAGCGAGCTGTGCATTTTAGAGCCTGCAAATTCAGAACAGACTCTCTTCTGTTTAGCCTGAAAGTTCTTCATTTAAAAATTCTTCACTGAGCCAGGAATACTGGTGACAGGGAGAATTCTGCTCTGAGGCATGAATGCCAGCAGAAATCTGCTTGCTAAATCACACATAGGGTCGGAGGATCCCTCATGTTCAAACAGTCAATTACCCAAGGAATTCTCCCTCTTCTTAAAAGACATGCCTCTTCTCATTCTTAAGTTAGGTGGGAGAAAAGAAGGGTTTGGCATAAAGTTAACTTACAGCACTGGAGATGGATGGCAGTTTCTAAAAAAAGAGAATCAGGTAACTTTTAACAGGAGGCTTGGCAATTGTTGGCTGTGGAGCCTGACATAATTGGAAAGGAGATCCAAAGTTCAGAATAAGATTCATTTGCAAATGAAAGAAACGCCCATCTTAGTAAACTTCTCAAATGATCTTCTGGGCTGACTGAACTGTCAGAAGCTGAGCTGTGAGAATATTGCAAACCAGTTGCTATCACCACCGAGACTGTTTGTCAAACAGACATGTATTTCTTGTGACAGCTTAAATCAGAGATACAGACAGTGTGGTTGTTACCATCACATGGGTTGTAAGATGTGAATATGGACCCTTCAATTCTGAACAAAAGAACAAAAAGCCATCAACTGGTGGAAGTTTAGATAGTTCTGCAGTAAGAGCTGAAGACTTTTTATGCAGATTCTCTGCCTTCCACTGAGCAGATTGCTGCCCATAGTTTATGTGGAATCACCTGTTCAAATCCACAAATACGTTGTATTTTTGGAAGTAGATATGGAACAGGAATAAAGGAAACAAAATCTCTGGAAAATTAAAGTGGAATATTAAAATTTTGCCATGCCAAAAATCCAGAATGAGCAAATCAGGTGAATAGTACAGTGCTAGAAAAAATAAAAAGCAATGGGGAGAAAACATGTGAGTAGTTATAGAAGCATGGGAAAGATAATCAAGAATGGGGATCTAACACTTTCACAGACAGTATTTTCTGTATGCCATCCTAGGCAAGGGATACAATTCTTTATCATATAATACAGGAATACCCACTGAAGAAAAGTGGTGAGTAGACCCAAAGGCTCCATCATTTCCTTCAGAGGAATGCAGAGTTGGGAAGTCTTCAAGGACTCTTTTGATACCTTTCAATGTGTATTACATCATAAATCTTACGTTGGTTTAAAAAAAAAAAGAACAAAGAGTTGGCACGTTCCTACAACATTAATCCTTTCCCTCATCTTGATAACAATGTATAAGAATTGGAAGCTTGTGAGATACATAATTACTTGAAACTTATGCACTGACTTCAATGTGATCTTAGGTATTCAGCATTTGCAGAATTTTGTCTGTAAACAGCTGCAGAAGCTCCTGCTTTACATAAACAAAAACTCATCCTAGTTGCAGAAAGTCATGGGTTTCTTTCTAAACAAACAAACAAAAGTGCCTGTGCATAATGCAGTATTTGGAGAGAAAGTTGGACGTTATTCACTCTTCAGGACTTCTTCTGATTTAGAGATTTCACATGAAAAAAGCCCCGCCCATAAAAGTATCGCAGGACACAGTGAAATGAGAATCCTTATTTCTGATTTTCTCCTCTATATGAACCAAACAGAAGAGATTATTTTCAAGACCTCACTCACATCTTTGTGCTTTGTTTGGAGTTAAGATTCCTTGTGCTTAATCCATTGCTTATACCAGTCCATCTTCCTGTATATAATTAGAACGCCTGAACCCAACGTTCTACCAGGAAGAAAAAAACTGGGGAACTTAATAAACAGAAAACTTGATTAGCTCTTTTCTGAAAGACAATCACCAATGCATACATGTGATTATTTTTTTATTCTACAACAATTTTTACTGGGGTATACAAGTTTTGGGGTATACAAGTGTGTGGGGTATACTCTTCTGTAGAAGAGTAAAATTAGAGGCTTCTTTTGTGTTTAACAGATGTGACTCCTTGTGATGATAGTAAAACTCTATTCCAGCACTGGCAAGAAAAGTTCGCACTTGGTCTTCAACTCACTTGTGTAGCACATTTCCAGTTTAGCTGTAGCTTGAGACGCCACATTTTCATATTGTATTTACTTGGAAGTATATATAAATATCACCTCTTAAATGGTAAACCTGAAATGATTCTTTTATATACAAAAATAGAAAAAATATAATTTAATTTAAAACTCTTAGTATGTAACAATATTTTCTTTCTATCTCCTCATTGGATTAATAATCAGACATTGGCCTTTTGTTTTGGTAATTGCTTTGTCCTTTGAACATTGTCACAATATTTTTTATATGCATACAAGAATAAGTAGATCTTTAAACTGAGTGTATTATGTAGATTAGAAAGACTCTTTCAACTGAAGTAAACTATTACAGAGCCATAAAAGTTGTTGGAGCTTTCATTTAGGGTAGGATTTCAGAGAAAAGACTTGATCTGACAATGCAATGTGTAACTCTGGACATACCTTAATCTCCCCACCCCAGTTTTCCACTGGTGATACAGGCCTTGATCATAGAAAGCAGATGGATTCCTTTCCCCCATCGCTTCACTAACCCCAGCTGAAGTTGGAGGGGTGCCACACCTATGTGGTCTACATGAAGCTCACAGCTGGTTTGCAGTGCCAGTGTTCTCTGTATACAGTTCTTCTGTCGGATCTGCAGTGTCAGACTTCACAAGACTGGCAGTGGGGAATTTATGATTCACTTTGTTTTGGTTTTGTTCTGATTTTCTTTTCTTTCTGCTGTCTGGGAAAGCAAGAGCCAAATTATTTTTCCTCCTTTCTCCAGGATGTTGGTTTGTTGGATAAACATATTCAAAAGTACTGCTAGTACTCAGGCAATATCCTTGATTCTGCAGTGAGTGTCTTGTGCACCTTTGATATTGCACAACAATGATGATGATGATGGCTCAACTTGACTCTTGAGAACATGATTTTCTTGGTGAAATGATGGGGATGAGCCTTGAGAAGGGTCTGCATGCCATATTTTCCCAGCTCCCAACAATGCATCTGGGACAAAAAAAAAAGTGAGAGGAAGAGAAAATCCCTGGAGAACCCCAGGGGGCTAGTGTAGGTGGTCATATTTCTCTTGCTGCTGCAAATGAGTTGCCTTAATTGGCCAGGACAAATATGGTCAGAAAGAAGCTCAGTTTATTGGTGAAAAATGCAGACAGTTTGGTAAAGTGAAAGAAATTGGCTTTCATTTTATTAATCACTGTTTAGATTCACTAGGTCCTTAAAACTCAGTAGTATGTCAAAAGCTTCCCTCTGGAACTTAAACAGACTAGTTATCCCTGAAAACAACTGTTCGTATTGATTTAAGCATGTTACCAGATCCCTTCTTCATTTTACAAAGTGGATTTGTGCAGGCTGTTTTCAGGTGAGAGGTCTATTTCATAAAAAGCTCCGGGCTAAATGTATTTCTGGAGCCATCAGGCCAGACTGATGCTTCTCATGCTTATCTTTCTGCTCTCACCGCAGCACCTGCATAATCATAATCAGCAGATTTAATTTGGCTGGACAAGATAAGTAAGTCCAAACCACCATTGCTCAACAAATTGTTTGAATATCCTTCACTGCAGGGAAGGTGCCTCTACTTCATGAGTGATGCTGCTCAATTCTGTCAGAACTGTTCATGTGCAGGAGAGGAGCAGAAGTGCAAAGAGGGCCACATCTTCATTACCAGCAATTTTTTTTCTGGAATAATAGAAGTTTTGGGGGCACTTCTAATTCCCTTTAGTGTTTGAGACTTATCTCCTTTTTTTAGTTCTGGCTGTGTTTGCAAGGTGTTAGGTCCCACACTGGCAGTAAGTTGTCAGTGCTTTATTAAGGACCATGAATTGTCAAATTGAAGCACAGGATTTCCTTACTGTCTAGTGATAATCCTTGTTTAATTATTACCTAATAGTCTTCTTACTGCCATGTGTTACCTGGTGTTTTTTCATTTCAGTTTAGAGGCTGTATGGGGACAGTTAACAGTCTTTTGGCCAGAGTGCTCCCTGACCCACATTATTTTGTTTGCGAATAGAAAAAAAACTCTAGCATCTCCTCCTGGAAGTGGATTAAGATGTGTGCTGATGGTATTAAGCCTCTCACTGCCTCAGGTCACAAAATTATTTTGTCTATTTTGCTACTAAAATAGTATGAGGTACCCTTTGGAGGGTAGTATTCTTTCCAGGCTGAGCATTTCCAGTGGCCAGATTGTCACCTTACTGAGATCCATACAGTACGTGTTGTTTTCCCTTTGTTTAATGCATATAAGTGATTATTAGAGAGTACACATTAAGTGTCATTTTTACTCCTTTTCAACACTCGGTGACCAGGCTGGCTTTATTAGTAGCAGGAGAAAGTGGTTGTGGTAAGTAAGGCCCAGCAGTTGGATAAGGCAAGAGCAAGGTGGTACAACAACTGGAAGAGATATTGATGGTTTCTGTCTAATGGATTTCAGAAGATTTTGGACACCTAGCTGCTCATTCTCTACTGACTCTCTTGTCATCAGGGATAGAAGTTGCCTGTTCAAGGATGGCAAGGCTGTATTTTTTGGGGAGGGTGATCAGTCTCATTCGATTACGAGACATATAAGCCCATGGGACAGAGATCACAGTGCAAAGGGAAGCAGACAACCAGTACAAAGTAGATTGTAAAGGTGTCATAAATCAGAAGAACAGTGCAGTTCTATAAGGTGTTATACACTCTGGTCATTTTATGTAGACTAGTCTGTTGGAAAATGTAATGTCTAACAATTTTGAGCGACTGCAGAAAAAAATTGATGTTTTTGCTTATTAAGATGCATTTCTTTCTCAGCTACGTTGTAAGTCTACCTTATGGTCACAATTGTCTGCCTTCTGGTTTCTGGAGTAATTCTTAGCTCTTAGTTGTGATCTGAAAAATCATCAATGACCAGAGTTCTACTTAGCTGAGATATTTACTCCAGCTCCATGATATACTAATCATCTGAGGCCAGGTGAGGTGCCTGGCTTGAAATCCATCATATTTTTAGTGTTTGTAGATCCCTTAAAGCTTTTTGAGGGACAAATACCTTGTTTTTCCTTTGGACTCACCAGAAGTAGCATAAGGATTCCCTGGCATATCTAAATTTAAAGTGACTTGAGAGTGAATGATCTAAGGAATGAGTCAGTCTTCCACAGGGCCCTGTTCTATTGGACCTTCTTTCTCTGGCTTGTAGTAGGTACTGTATTTCAGGACTACCTTTTCCCCTTGCTTGTAGAAACTGAGTATTGCTTAAGCAGGGATTTGAGGTTTGGGATTCTGGAGATTATTAATAAAGTCAATTTGTTAATGTTTCTTTTATGCGTGCACACATTCATATATATATATGTATAAAAATATGAACATATACACACACACATACATGTTTACATTATTTGTGATAGGGTTTTGGTAGTTGTGCTTATTTCTTTAGTGAAATGCCTAGGTTTTTGTACAACATGGACAAGAATAAACCTGCCATTTAACCTAACAGGGACAGGCATCATAGTTTGCAATTCTGGACTGCAAAACAGTTCCCTGTTCCATCTCATAGTGCTAACTGGAGAGTCAAGAAATAATCCTATTAGAAGGCTTCAATAATGTCAGAGGCTAGGAGAATTAAAAAAAAAAAGAGATGCATTGTTTCTATACAGCAAAAAGTTGAAGGGTAGAACTTATAAAATACTTAATTATTTACAAATCTATACGAAACATTACAAATGTATTTTTTTGATTTAGATTTATATATATGCCTAATACAGAGGAAACACATCTTAGTGATTGTCTTCCTGAGAATGGTTTTTCTGTTTTGTTTTGTAATAAAAAATTCCTTATGCATGGTCTCAAATCCTTAAACAAAAAGCAAAAGTAATTGAATCTCTGCAAACAGGAATTTAGTTCACCTACAGCTGAAGCTGTTCCTTTTCAATGCCATCTCAAACAAAAGAAAAGCAATCAGGTTGCATGGTCATGAAGCAATTCGTTACAGCTGCACAACTTTAGTAGTGGGAATGGATTGGATGTTTCCTTTCAAATGTGATGCTTACTTCTCTGAAAATAAAACTGGGGGATGAGGGGGAATTTACTAGGCCTGATCTGGGAGACAAGGGGGTATTTACTAGGCCTGATTTACTCAGAAGTGCAACTGAGTTTCAAAAAATTAACTTTTGTGGCTTTAGGGCAAGTTTTTTGGTTGACATTGCTGTTTTCAGTAAACTACTTAAAGTGTATATAGTTAAAGATTTGAGATTATCTAAAAGTTTCCAGCCAGGAATTTGTACTGACCTAAATACATTGTGGGGTTTTTTTTCCTAAACCCATTAAACTCAAGCCAATGCAGCTCCTTTGTACAGAAAAATCTTTGTATAATCACCAAACAAGAACAGGCATTAATAAGTACCCAGGCAAGGTGCAATATCCTTTAGAAATATTTTCCTTCTGAAATGAATAGAAGGTAGATTACTAGTGTGCTCAGAAAGAGAAAAAAGGCATTAGAGAAGTAAAATAAGGAACACATACAGAAGTCAGGACTATACCTATAGAAAATACCTGTAGTACTATCTCAATCCCAGCTGAAAAAATCTGCAATATTATTCTGGCCACATTTAAATCACTGGAAGGGATACATGAATAATAATCAAAGCAACAAAGAGATCTCTTTAAATAAAATTTTGATGTTATGTCTAGAAAGGTTTAGGCTGGATATTACAAAAAAGATGTTCATCCAGAGGGTGTTTGGGCACTGAAACAGTCCCAGGAAGTGGTCACAGCACCAAGCCTGACAGGCTTCCAGAAGCATTTGGAAAATATCCTCAGGCACATGGTGTGACTCTTGGGGATGATCCTGTGCTG
Source organism: Irena cyanogastra (assembly GCA_013397155.1). Lineage (NCBI taxonomy): Eukaryota > Metazoa > Chordata > Aves > Passeriformes > Irenidae > Irena > Irena cyanogastra. Next base: position 764,690 of record VWZV01010123.1, on the reverse strand, counting down.
GCCCAGGAGTTAGACTCGATGATCCTTGTGGGTCAGTTCCAAATCAGGATATTCTGTGAGTCCATGAAAATCTCCTGGAGCTTCTTGACTTTTTAAAAAAGGCAGTGTTAAAAGGGTCCTGGTTCATTGCTAAGCTGAGTGATAATAAATAAAAATAATTAAAAAGAAAATAGAAAGTAGAAAAAAAAAGCATGGGAGAAAAATAGTGATTTCCCCCAAAATGCAACACCCAGCCCCACCAACAACCATTTCTGGTTTTATTCCACTATGTGAAGCTTTACAAAATTTAACCTGCTGTATTATATCCACCCCAAACTGCTCTGCAGTTGCAAACCTCTATCTACACCTTTATTTGGTATAAAAGTGGTTTAGTTTCCATTTGGTTAAAGTAGTTGATGTAACACAGACTGAAATAAGCTCAGCCTGGACCAGATTAAGCCTGATCTCACCACTTGTTGCACAAGGTAATTTATATCAATTAAGAAAAGGGTTCCTCTTCACAGTTGGGATAATAATTCTTGGAAGAATAGTAACCACAAAACTGAAAGCAAGCTCTTTAGAGAGACCTTCTCTGCAGAGGCAAGAAGCCATCCTATCTTAGAAGGAAATAAACTTCAGAAAGGGCCTTCTCTCCACAAGGGAATGCTCTGCCTTGTCACTGCCAGCCCACATTACTGAACATTGGTGGTTTTTTGGTTTCGTTTGTTATGTGTGGTGACTGTATGAACATTCACTCTGTGTATTCTGGTGAATAATGGTGTGGTTAATGCTAATTTCCCAAACACTTAATGGCTTTTAAAATAATTTGAGCATTTTCAGAGTTTGGCACTTAGTTTCTGCCTTCAACACACAAAAGCAGCTACAGTGTGCGTGATTTTTCACCCAGAATTACATGTGCTTGCAGTTTAAGAGCCACTAATATCTCCTTTTTTCTCCCCCCTCAGATACAATAAATTATTTAGAGGAATATTAAATTTAAAATTGAAATGAAAATAATGGTATAAAAGTAATAAGGCCCTAAAAATGAAAGTCTGATCAAGATCATAATACTTGGAATGCAGAGCATTTTTGCCTTTCCTCTCTCTCTCTCATAGACACATATGTGTATGCATATGTAGCACATGTATGGCATAGAAGAATGTGTAACAGCCTTTACTTGTGAGTTTTTGACTCTCCAGTATAAGGATGCTGACATACTGTGGTGGGTTCAGCAGAGGGCAACCAAGATGATCAGGGACTGGTGCACGTGGTGTGTAGGGAGAGACTTTCTTCAATGAGCAGAAGAGAAAGCTACAAGGGGATTTTCCTACTCTCCCAACCCACACCATGGCAGCAGAGCCAGAGCCTTCTCAGTGGTGTCCAGGGACAGGAAAAGTGGAAACAGACACAAATCAGATAATGGGAAATACTCATTAGATATTCGGAAAATCTTTTTCACCATGAGGTTGGTCAAGCTTTGGAATGGGTGCCCAGAGAGGGTGAGCAATCTCCATCCTTTTGAGAAAGCCTGAATTTGGCTGGACAAAGCTCCAAGAAACCTGCTCTTGGTTGGGTACTGGGCTAAGTAGAGACCCTTCTGATCTAAATTTTTATGTGATTTTGTGGTTTTAATGATGCATAACGCACTACTCTATGCATATTCTAAGCCTACTGAGGCAATTCTAGCCACCTCCTCTCTCCTTGAAAAGTCTTTTAAAATCTACAAAACTGAAAAAAAGATTGTGACTCTTCACTACACAGTAAAGCTGACCCAGGAAAAATTATGAGCAATGGTTGACAATATACAACATGAGATCATTATATTTAGAAGTATGGTTATTATTTTTAAAACTCCTGTTATGAGTCATGTATATTAAAGTAACTTTTATCAGTCTGTTACCGAGACAGGTGATGGCATAATTCAAGTTATCTGGCCAAGGGTTCTTTCATGAAATACTATTTTCCTTCAGAAAATGTTTTTCTTTTCTTTCCAATTAAAAAGCTGGCCTATGGAATTTTGAGATGTCTGTTGAAATAGTACATTTAGTGTACTTCGCATTCCTCAAGTGTTGTTCATGCTTGTAGTCCCTAGAAACCATGGGAGTTTGGGTTGCACTGTGGCCTAAGAATATCAGTTTGAACATTTTGTAAGCACAGATTCTTGCCTTTTATATTTTCATTGCAAGTTCCTGTTTAAACTAGAATCCTGGCAGGTTTTCTAGAGAAGATAAGACTATTTCTTGAGGCATATGTATATTTGAATGGTGTTTTGTAATATAGAAACTGGGCAATAAATGTATTGAGTAAAGCCTTATTGACATTCCAGACTTGCTAAATGGCTATGCTGGATTTCATACACTAGTACCTTTAACCTCCTCATTTATTCACCTAAGAATGACAATATGATTGAAGCAAAAAATTTTAATTTACTATGTGTAAGTTATATAACTTTCCCAGATAGTTCAAGGCCCATGGGTGCTTTGAATCTCTATGCTAAAACACATTTTAAGTACTTAGGGTCTTGGCTATTTTTCTTTGCTTTGTTTTTTTGTTGGGGCTTAAATGTGCCTTCATTTTTGTGTCTGAGATTGTGCAGATAGCGGATAATGCATAAATTTTTCTGTGAACCATTTTTTTTTGTTTTGTGGATTTGCGTATAGCAAACGTGACCTTCACTTTAAAAATTATGAAGTTTTACTGTTGGAGAATATGCTCCATTTTTTCTGCAAGATGGGTGAAAAGAATAATCAGAAAAATGTATTGATGCAATCTCTACATGTGAGATAACTTTAGCAGATTCCGTGTTGGAGGGGCAACAGCAGGTAACACAGGAACAACCGCTATCCAGCGGGTTTCTCTAGGACAGCAGGGGGTACTGCAAACTCAGGTTTGTCTGAGTGGCTCAGAGCAAAAAAAACCCTCCACTGTTACACAGAACTGCGTTTCTGTGGGTTTAAGTCCATCTTGACAAGTGTTGGTGAAGATACCAATCCCTGAAAAATATTGTCCTCTCTTTATTTACAGGACAGCTGTTGCACTAAACTCCTGGCTGTACTGGCTGCCTTGACAGCATGCCTGAAAATCCTATGGGAACAGTTAAATCTCTGCAGAACTTTGGCCTCTCTTGCTGCATATGTCAGAGAGTTCAAAACTTTATGTGTTAAGTCTCTTTTTTTGGCTCCTTCCACTCTCATATCGCCTAGATGGAACAGAAAGCACCAAAGGAACAAAGTAGCCTTGTTGTTCTGGCTTGACTCAGATTAGTAAATTATACCTCACTTACAGTACTTAACAAATAACACCCACACATAAATGCTAACTTTATTCTCTCTTCATTGCTTTCTTGAAATATGAGTTTATTAAATCAAGCTTTGCCTTTCTATTTACGTTTGCAAAATATACCTCATGGATACATAACCAAGAACTTGTAAAGTACATCTGTTTTCTGTAAATGATTTGTAAAATCAGGTGTTCCATCTTGTTCTGAAAGGGGTAGATTGCATATATGTGGCATGAAATTACTTATAAAATAATAAAATTATAAGTTCAGCTGGATACTATTCAGTATTTACTCTATAGTACATTTTTTATTTAGTATATGCCTCACTGTAACTTCAAAAAGGAAGGCTACATAAAAAATAGAAATCTAAACAGAAAGTTTCCTTGGAAAAGTTGCTAACCTAAGTACAGCCAAACAGTATAATTACAGAATTAAATTTACTTTGGTTCTGACTCTAGCTCTGCTGGAACCTTCTTTAGAATCATAGGATAGCATGGCATAATTTTATTTTTCCTTTCATTCATAGATCAAGAATATAAGCTGTTAGAAAAGAGAGATCATGCACTTCAATTCCAATTTTCGTTTTGATTCAAAACTCAGTGTAGGTAGTAATTAATGAACTAAGAAACGTGTTTTTTTTGATTTCTAAATTCCTGAAGATGTTCTTTCATAAGTTACGTGATAGAAAAATATGATTTTTAACACTCTGGCTATGGTTGTTATAAATTGTTATAAGTTATACTTTCAACCTGAGATAAATACGTTGACTGATATTCACACAGTAATTTGCCATTGCTTTGTATATTAAATATAAAATTGGATTCCTATAGGCAAAATACTTGACTTAGAGGGCAATGAGAATTGAAATCCATGGGTGATGAGGCAGAAGGTGGTGAGTTCCATGACCATTACCTAAGGGCTTTTGGTGTAAGTTGAGCTCAGGAGATGTAGGTAGATAAGTGATTGCACTACAAATTGTATAACAAGGATTATCTCTGCAGGGATCTTGCATGGATGCTTCCTCTGTACCAAGAAAACTTTCCAGAGATGGAAGGATTTTCTGTGATCAGTGGGTCGAGGGATAAAATCAACACTCAAGCAAGATTTCTTCGGCTAATGAATGAAGGACAAGGAGTCTTGAATTCAGAGACAATGTAGAATCACAGTGATTCATTCTTATCTCACCTCTGACTGGGGGAAAAAACCTCTAGTTGTATCAGATATAAAAAAGAAAACAGATGAAAGGAATACAGGAAATTATAAGTGGTAATTCTCTTTTTTTTTCCTTTGAAGATACTCTAAGGATAGCTAGCAGACCATGCAGAGCTAAACTAATTCTATCTATACCTGGAAGTATATTTTATATATATAATTATATATATTAGCATTCCCTAAAAGTGTTCAAGAAACAATTCAGCACAGCACTTAGTGCTATGGTTTGGTTGATATGGTGGTGTTTGATCAATAGTTGGACTTGGCAATCTTGGACACTTTCCAACCTTAATGATTCTGTACATAAGAATTTTGAGGAAATAGCTGCCCTGATTGCTTCAGAGATGAAGCAGCTAAAGAGACAGTGTCATAGGTTCAAGCCTGACAACATACAAAGAAACATTAACACCTTAAGCTTTCAAAACAAAGCTGGCCTCATTCAGTGAATGTCAAAATTAAGGCTACAAAAAGCATAAATTAATCCTGAAGTACCACACTTTTTACCAAGTGGTCTGTAAACTACTGATGGACTACAAGGCTTATTTCTGTATGTACTGAGAAGAACCAAAATGGCCAAACCCAAACTTTGTGTTTAGTTATTTAATTAGATAAAGCTATCATGGGAGTGCTGCAAAAGGTAGTCCTAGGATTTTCTCAAGAAGCTTAGGTGGATCTTTGACTAAAACATAAAAAAGCACCTTTATGATGATATTTCATATAATATCTTTGTGAACACAATTAGGGGGAGAAATAGAACTCCTGGAACCAATCCAGTGCATTAGAAAGAGTAGCTTACTGTTTGCCCAATGCAATAAAAGAATTGCAGAAAAAATATTATGTGATAGCCTGCTTTCTGCTATACATAGAGGGTCAGAGTTAACTCTGACATTTTTAGTATTTATTACATAGGCAACTTAACTTAATTAACATTGTTTTGACTGCAGCAAAATGATGAACAACTGAGAGCAGAAATTTGAAACGGTGTTAGAGTTGTGTATCAACTTATTTGTTACAGCCCCGTAGGAAAGAAAAGAAAGAAAAGGAAAGAAAAAAAAGAGAAAAAAACCCGAGTATCTGATGTAGCTGTTCAGTTGGTAAACTACATTTACCACCCAAGTGATACTCCATAGCTTGTAATGGATCTAAATCTTAATTCATTTCTCAAACTGGATCATGTACAACTGTGGTGGTTTAATATTGGCTAGCTAGCAGGTGCCCACTAAAGCCACTCCAGCGCTTCACCCCTCAACTGAACAGGGGAAAGAAAAAAAAAATGAAAGGCTCATGCTTGAGTTGAGATACAGACAGGGAGAGATCACTCACTGATTAATGAAATGGGCAAAACAAACTTGACTTGGGGAAATTAATTGAATTTGTTACCAATCAAAATCAAGGCAGGATGATACAAGGAAAACAAATTTAAAAACACCTTCTCTCCACCTCTCCTTCCTTCAGATGTCCCACAGGATTAGCTCATTGGTTAGAGCATGGTGCTAATAATGCCAAGGTTGTGGATTCAATCGCTATATGGACTGTACACTTAACAGTCAGGGTCCCTTCCAACTTGGAATATTCAGTAGATGATATCTGTAGGCAACTTTACTCCTGATTTCCACCTTCTCCTCCCTGTAGTGCAGGGAGACGAGGAATGGTGGTTCCAGTCAGTTCATCAGACATTGTTTCTGCTGCTGCTTCCTTATGCTAAGGGAGATGAATCCTTTCCCTGCTCTATTGTGGGGTCCCTTCCACAGGAGACAGCTCTTCACAAACTTCTCCACTGTGAGTCCTTCCCACAGGCTGTAGTTCTTCAGGAACTGCCCCAGTGTAGGCCCCTTCCACAGTGTGCTGTCCTTCAGGAACAACCTGCTCCAGTGTTTCCCATCGTTACAAGCCTTGCCTAGAAAACCTGCTCCAGCATGGGGTCCTCTCTATGTTTTCCCATGCATGTATCTCAAATCTAATCTGGGGAGGTTATCTATAAAATTATCCATATAGCAGTGCTAACCTGAAACTTTAAAATAAAAGCTAAAGGTACAGTGATACTTTTGTCAGATATCCACTAGCAGCTAAGCTAGAAAGCAGCTCACTTTACAGAGATCAGGAAATAATTGTGGATGGGTAAGTGCTATGATCATATTTACCTGGGCTAGGTTGGAACAGGCAGCTGAGAGTCAGAGTGTCTCAGGTCCTATCACCCATATAAAATAAAGCCTCCATTCCATCTGTTGCTTCGTTTTTGCATGTAACAAGGAATACATTTTATAAACATCTTTTTCTAAAGGATTAAGCTGCATTACATTCTGAAATTTTAAGTGTCAAAGTCGGCTCTTCATTGAGCCAGTACATACCAGTGAACTGAAAACTGTTGATTTAAAACAGTATAAAGCAGGGAAGAATCTACCCTACTTCTACAGTGTTTGCAATCTCGTTTCTAGATCTGTATCTGTAACAGAAATTTCTAGTGAGGATGCTTCCCAAGTTTACACATGTTACAAGCCCTTCCAAATAAGTTGTCTGCAGATTTTGGTATTAACACAGTTTCTTCTATAAACTGTGCCATGATGAGAATATTTGTATAGTCCAGAGCACACGACCTTCACATTAGCTCTGTAGCAGTGTGAACTGATGTCAAGAAATGTGGGGTTTAATCTGACTGAACAAGTTGTTTTCTTAAACACTGTTTTGTCTTTTGGAATCAGATAACTTCCCTCTCGAGTCAGTGGAAAATTCTTGTGAATTTAAGCAGAACTTGGACTGAAGCTTTAGCATAAGTGTGTGCTTCTTGTATGCCTTTTGGAACAGAATAAATAGAGTAAAATAGAATTTTAGAAGGGGAGTAAGTATAAGAATAAAACATACAGTAGAGCGAATATTAAATAAAAGAAACCTTTGAAATCAGATGTTTTACAGTTTACTCAAAGGCATTTACATAACATACACAGCAGATAGGCAATGAGACTGGGAGTTTTTGGTGATATTTTAGTGTAGAGAACATAGCCATGCTTAATGAAAGATGAACAGCCTGCATTTGCTAGAAGGGGCAGCTGTCCAGACTATTTCCCCAAAGAATGCAACTGGCAGGGTCCTGGCTGATGTGCCCCAAGACTGAGTGTCCTCTAGAAAATTCAGAATGTGAAAAGGACTAATCCAGAGCTCAAGCACATTAAAGAAAGAAGAAAGATGCTAGAAATCTCCAGTACAGCCATTAAGTAGCTTGCTAGGAGTAAAGTGAATATAGGTGAATACTACCCCACTGAAGTAAGGGAATGCTTTAACACGGACTTCAAGAAAATCATGGTGATCTCCATAAGTGAAGAGTCTCTGTAAGCATGTGATCCCAGCCATGCACGTCTTATTCCTGCAAGTAATCCCTTTCCTAACTAGTCTCCTTTCAAATGGTTGTGTTCCTGTGATTTTCCCTGTGTATAAAGACTTGGCCTATCATTTGAGCTCTGAATTCACTGCTGGTGAGTATTTAAAATCTCTGGCGCAAGACCAAGGATTTAATTGTCACTTTGCTTACCAGACCCTTCTGAGAGGCTGAAGCATGTGAAAGTAAAGGTGTATATGTCAGTCCTTTCCATGGATAACTCAAGGACCTCTAAATCTTCCTAACCACTGATATAACACTGTTCAGCTACTAAAAACTGCACTATCTTTAAGAGGAAAAAGTAGAATTCCCTTCATGCTTCTAACTTGTCCTCTTCTGAATAAAATACTTGTTTCCCCAGGTGAAGTTTCTCTTAAGAGATAAGACATCTTTCCTTTTTTTCCTTCTGTATTTAATAATTTCATCATGCATTATGTAGTCCATCTGCCCTCTTGTGGTTTCCTTTTTGATCTTTCCACTTTTACTTTGCATTTTTCAGAAACTCCTTGACTATTTTATATTTCCTGTTCTCTAAGTATGGGATGAGCTCACAAGTCAAGTTTCACCTCACAATGTATTTTTCTAGTCTGAGTAATTCTGAAATCCATTTTTAGTGTTAGATGAGGCTGGGAATTAGTTGCAGCCCTGGAAAGACTCCAGTGTCATGAACTGTTCAGTCAGTTCTTATAGGACTTTTCCCAGTTTCTCTCACAGTCTGAGGGGAAAATCTTTTCTCCTAACTGTCTGTTCTAAATGGATTTTTAAGGTTTTTCTCAGCTGACTTGTAACACTTTTTCTTGGAAATAGAGCCTTTAACTAACAGGTAGCCTTCACTACCCTTAGCCTGGTGAGCACTATGTGCTATGCATTAACATTACTGATATCAATAGGGCTATTTGTTAAACACTGCTTTTTAAAAGTGGTTTTATATTCACCTTGGCAAGTCAAACTCTGTCAGGCGGTCTCTTGTGGTGTATGGTTGTATCATGTGATGCAGGATGCTCACTTGATGATAAGGTGGAAAAACTCTGTCCTCATTATCCTTTATTCTTCAAATGAAGTAATTGCTGAACCTCAAATCCTACCATCATGATGAAAGAATGTATTTGAGAAGAAAGATTCTTCCCAGTGTATCATTATCTGATGCTCAACACAGATCACTGAAAGGAAATCTAGGATTCGATTCCTGGTTGTTTGTGGGTTTGACCTTTTCAAAATGCTTTTCACATCTGTCCTCCCAGATGGGGCAGCTGAGGAGTGTGTGGCAAGCGGCTGGCAGGAGAGAGTAAGGGGGTGGTACTGCACAGCTCTTCAGAAGGGACAAGGTCTCACTAGTTCCCTTCTAAATACTGCATGGTGCAAGCTCTTAAAATAAACTTCTGGACTGCCTAAGGTGTGTACTAGAATTTGCTGAATGATGTACTAAGATTTACCTTATTTGACGTTTATTTTCTTCTTATTTTGGTTTCCAGAAATTTTTTATAGTTATCTACTTCTCAACCTCCTGTTTGACAGAAAAACCACATGCAATGCCATGAACCCCTCCTGTGCTTTATGGCTCCTTTGAGACTCACAAAATGACCCTGAACCTTGCTTAATAAGACCTGAGAAGTGTATGTATGGGGAAAGTTCAGTGCTGAAAACACCAAGTGTTTGTCAAAGATTCCCAGGACAGAGCACAGAAAGTGAGAAAAACAAAAATGGACCACTGCTACATTTTTATATTCCTTAGCTTGGAAAGAACAACTTAATATTATTGCTAAAAGTACCCCATAGGCATTTCTGAGCCTGTATGAGCTCTGAAAATTGAGGAAGCTGGAAGCTGCTTCCAGGAAGCCTCAGGGTATATCTATAGAGAGAGTTGCAGACAGAAGGAGGGTACTCATCCCACACTAAGTTTACTGGCTGCAAGCCAGCTCTGAGCAAGGCCCAGGTACAGCTATTTTAGCACAGTCCTGAGCTTCAGCTAAGATGCTATCTGCCTCTAGGACAGCAGGCTCTTGTGTGAAGAGAGAATTGTTTCCTTTTAGAAATCTCTCCTTTTGAGTTGCTACTCTCACAGCCACTGAAAATTAACTTCTCACCATTTGTAACTGCATCACTAACCCAATCCCTTTCCCCTCTTTCTTTTTTTCTTTCTTTCTCTTTCTTTCTCTTTCTTTCTTTCTTTCTTTCTTTCTTTCTTTCTTTCTTTCTTTCTTTCTTTCTTTTTCTTTCTTTCTTTCTCTATCCTTCCTTCCTTCCTTCCTTCCTTCCTTCCTTCCTTCCTTCCTTCCTTCCTTCCTTCCTTCCTTCCTTCTTTTCTGAAAACCACTCTGGTTTCACTAAATGTATTTCAAAGGCTATCATAGAATTATTAAGGTTGGAAAAGTCCTCTAAAGAACTGAAGAGCAGGATCTTCTTCATCCACAGAGAAAGTTTACTTACTGCAGTGTTCCTCTCTCACCAGGGTATTTGTGTGTTGATTTTCAATTTAACACATAAGGACTTCTGAAAACAGAGAAATAGTAAAGAAATAATTTAATTTATATTTATCCCTTACTCTGTTTATGAACTCAAATTATTTTCAACCAAACAAAACCCAATTCCTCAAAAGATGTTGCCTGGCCTTAAAAGACCTAAAACGAGCACTAACACAGCTGCACTACCATGCCTCAAACTTAGTTTAACTTTAGTAAATCATAGGTATATGCTATCTCTGATTGTTTATTGCTCAGGATGAGGAGTTGTATATTAAGATTCAGAAGGAGAGAACATGGTTATTACTCCTGCCCTTTTTCCACAAAGCAAAAATAAACTTATGTCATCAAGGTTATACAGTAAACCAAATCAAAACAAATCCTACCCTGCAGACTCTCAGAAGTTAGTTGGAACTTTAAAGCTTACTTGTTTTCATCAGAAATTAGGGGGTACAGGCAACCTAAAGTAATTTATTTTTTTCAATTTGTCGTGAAAGCCTTAACTTTTGACTGAAGTAGATTTTCTGTTAATTTTAGGACAAACTCTACTTTTATGTCCCATATCTCACCTCCAAAATTACTTCTGTTAATATTTTCAACGCTTTCTGATTTACACTTAACCAAAAGAATATAAGCCTGCAGAGGTTTCAGCATTCATGAGAATAAATTTGATCAGCAAGAGTTACTCCATGCTACACAAAAGTTACTGTAATAGTAGAAGTTCTGGGCTAAATTCTGTGATAAAGAAAATGGCATGGTTTAGTCAATTCTGTGAAAACTCACCAGGGGTTACTGCCATGCAAACCTATCCTGGCTTTATTTTCTTTAAAGTAAATGTGGCTTCTGTGAAATGTAACAGTTTTTTTTTTTTCCTAGCAAAAGTAAATTGTAGTCAAATTTAATTTGTCCCATGATCTAACACTTAAATTTAGTTACTAAAAGGTTAGTTTTCCAAAGTCATTACAGAGGAGTAAACTGGAATTCCACGTGTAGGTGCATTTTTTAAAGAAATATCTGAGGCAAAGAAAGAAGTATTATAAAGTTGTGCAATTTTTTGTTCTGCGTTGTACTTAAGATTGTGTAGGAAAAATCAGAGGCTTCTGAACTGCTTATATTCTGGCTTTGTTTCTCAACTGCAGTATTTCTGAGTTTACAGAAATAAGAAAGCACGAACAGCGAATGGTTCTCTTGTGTTGCTTATTATACTCATGTGATGTCACAAATATTATGAGATTGCAATATCATAGTTTAAGACAGATTGAGTTACACTTCTGCTTTTCTGGCTGTGGATACAAAGAGTGGACATTTGTGGTCTACAAGGATGTTCACTTAATGAACACCACTGTCATTACTCTAGTAATGAACTCTGCTAATGAACACGAGTGCCCTCAGGTTTTAAAATACTGATAGACAGAGCAGATTCATAAGATTACTACACAATTAATAAGGTCTACTAGTAGCAAAAGTGTTGGCCTCATAAGACATATGTATAGCTAGGCCATTATACCTGGAATTCAGCTGACCTTCAGCTAGCAAAATTACAGACAGCCTAACTAACAGCAGCAGTGACAATTCATTGGTACCCCAACAAGCAGCAGGGCATAATGCTGTCAGAACCCAACCTCATTGATATTATATATATCAAAATGAAATCAGAGTGATTTCAGAATAGAGAAATTAAAACCAGGTAACAGCTTTCATCAGCTTGCTCTGTTTATTAAGAATATTAAAGGCTCGGTCATCTCACACTTCAAATTGGTATCTCTGACTTTTGCAGGATAGCAATAATATGCATCAGGAGACCTTTAAATTTTGCTAGCATCTAATCTGTGTCAAGTATTGTTCTTTAAACTTCCTCATGTGAAGTTGTAAGCTAACTAAATGTTGAAAACTCCTGTTGTTTTTAGGAGGAACTGGACTGCCTCAGTGCTCATGTTCAGTTGTGAGTACCTATTTTTGTAGTAAGATATGGAAATTAAAAACCAGCAGATAGTAACAGAAGAGAATATGAGCTGTGTTTTGTGGGCTTTTTTTTTCTTACTGAGATTCAAAAGCGCCTTGAAGAAAATTATTCAAAGACTTTTTGAGAGTTTTGTGTCATTTCTAGTAGTATAAAAAGTAAGTCTGATAGCTTAGAGAAGCCGAGTGGAATCCCAGTGTAACAACCAGTTGAGTGTTCCACTTGTGTTTTGAATCTTGCCTTGAGGCTCATACAAATGTTCCTACATATACTGACCTGTAGTAAAAACGAAGTTCCCATATGTCCACCTTTTCTCTTTCATTTCTTGAAGGCAGTTCCTAACTCCCAGCACTTCATGGAAGTTCATTCTTTCATTCCACCTCCTTGTAACCTTTCAGTTCTTCTGAATGACCCATTTCTTTCTCAGTCCAAGGGCTAGAGATGAAGGAGGACCTTCTAAACCCATACTAGATGGGCCAATCAAGTTATTAGGATAGGTAATATTTTCAGCTCAGCTCTATGTACCTATTCAGATGGTCCTGGAAGAGTTCCAAAAGATTGGCACTGGAATGGTTAAACTGCACTTAGTCTGTATTTAATAAGCTTTAAAACAAGTGTTGTAGTGAAACTAAGTATTTCCATCAATGCAATTTTCAAATCTTAGTATCTGAAAATGCACAAATGTGCAACAACAAACTTAGTGGAACTGCATTTCTGCAGTAGATTTTTCACTGCTGCTGTAGTGTTCTGGTTTACCCCTTCTGTTCAGAGATTTAAGAGGGAGTACATTAAAAATGTAGGTAGTCATTAAAATGGTATTATCAAATCTTGTCCAGAAGAATCTATTACACCCTCACTCATAGGTTAGACTGAGTGCAGCCTCTCTGGCCATAGTGCTTGTTGTTCTAGTGACTTAAACCAGCAAAGCAGATCCTCTCTATATAACCTTGTTCAAATGCATGGCCAGTGCTGTTGAAAGATTTGTGTCTCATCCACATAGGCAACATAAACTCTATCATATTTCTTTTGCTTTTGAGATCACCTGTGTTACAGGTTAATGCAGCATTTGCTCTGTTGGGTTAACCTGACTAAGTTGATAAGACACAGGAAATTCTGAAACTATCAAAGGAATTTTAAGAGCAAGCTGAAGGATAGCAGAGAGCACAAGTCTTGTAAATCCTAGGGCACAGAGGTGTCCTTGAAAATGCCATCCTCAAGGGGAATGTGGTTGCTAGCAGTTTCAGCAGAGAAATCACAAATTGAATGGGCCTCAAAACCACCGTTCTTTCATCAGTTTGAGGTCAAGTTGTGGCTAAAGTGTATTGAAAAAGAAGGGAGAGTTTTCCTTGTGTCATCCCAAGAGGAACCATTGGAACAAATGCCTTGCCTACACAGGGAGATGGAACATACATCTGTCTCAAGCAAAGGAGAAAGAATGGCAAATTTTTCCTATAAACAATATTAATTCTTGTAGTAGAACATGGTCATATTGGCAGTGCAGCAAAACAAACCTCCTTATGCAGCTTATGCTTTTCTCTTCTGGCAACTGTAGTCTCAAGAACACCAGTCTTTGACTTTCTCCAGCTGTTACATTCACACAAAGAAGCAGTATAAATGAAAATGTTATTGATGCCAATCATCAGACCCTCTGAAGGATCTTCTGTCCTCTCTGAGTACCATGGGGCATAAACATTAGTCACTATTGAGTATTGTATTTTAATGTTTACCACTGTAAATGCCACAATTTTGAATAGATAAAGACAAGTAGCATAATAACAGCTGGACTAGCTACATCAAAAATGCCCTGATTATTACAAACATGCATCACTTCAGTATTTCACATTGTGCCACCACCCTCAATGGGGAAGATTGCTGCACCTGTTTTACCTAAGGTAACTCCAAATATTTTGCACGCTTCCTAAGCAGATGTGACTGAGTTCCCACTCCTGTGGACCTCCCTTGATTGGTCTTTGCCCTCTAGCAAAATCAGTCAGCAAAAGGCAATCTCAGGACCATATTCAGTGCTAAGTAAGATGAAGAGGCAACCTGATGAAGGCACTCAATCTAGCAACAACTTACACTACCTGTGTCTGTCTTACATCTGTTAGCTTTGTGCCCTTGTCTTTTCCAAGGAGTCCTGTGATCTCTGAGCAGCCTGATCCCTTCAGACAGGTTGGGCTGGGAGTGGATGTGATTGTGTAGACATACCTAAGTTTCTCCAAGGAACTGTCAAGAAACTCAACAAGTGCTGTTTAATTACATCACCATACTGATTTCTGAAACATGTTCACATATGCTCAGTGTGGCCAAACAGAAAGCCTGCCACAATGGTGTTGCATACCTCATTGATCAGCTTTTCTTCCATTGCAAGAGCAGTGACTGAACTCCAACATCCATCACTCAGGGATGCTGCACCAACACACAGCATTGCTTCATTACTGAAAGGGTCAGATTTTGACAAATCCACAAAAACTGTGTAGAGGCCACAGAGGCTCGTGTCTGAATGAAGATTTTTCTTCAATTGGAGTCATTCAAATAGGATGTACTGCCTCTCAGGAAGTGGAGTAGCTTAAGCTTCAAATCTCTGCAATTGCATATCTAAACATGAATAGTTCCCAACTGCTCTTTTCCTTCATTTCACCCAGGAACATTAAAGGGTGGGATTCAGATACAATAGCATCACTGCTCACCATTTGGAAATGATTGAAGGAAATTCTACCTGAAATATCCTTGGGTTTATTGTATTTGTCTTCTGTCCTACATCAGAGGCAGTTGAGTATCTAACCTCCCCTTTGACATGGGACTTTACAAGAATGTAAAAAAGTGTACGTGGCTCCTTGATGCATTCAACTGTGATCTAAGGACTGAGCAGCACAATTGTTTGAAGTTACTGCTTACTAAATCACTTTACTTTAACAATATATTTCTAGAAAAAGCAGACCGTCATGCTTTTTTAACAGCTTTGCAAAATCAACACAAAGGTTTTGATTGTATGTATTTACTGACACTCATCTGAGTCAAACTGTGCAATATGCCCAAAGGATAATATCCTTCAAAACTAAGCATGTAAATTTTCAGTGGCCTGGTCACTGTTTGTCTTACCTCCAGCTGGAACTGGTGCTGCTTCAATAAAGTCAGTCCATGGGCTGGTCTTGAATATCAAATATAGTTGTGATTTTAAATTACCTAAGCCTGCAACCTGGATTACTCTCAGTCTAACTAAACTTGACTCTTCTTCCCTCCCCGTAAAAATGTCTGAAAAAAGATTTCTGCAACAATTGCCTGGATCCTTTGTAATACAAGCCATTGCTAGGATTCATGTTCCTGTAGATGAAGAGAGTGCAGTGCAGCCTCTGTACCTTCAGGCACACTTGCTCCTCTTCCTGCTGTCCATGTGCAGTTCCATCCAGAAATATAGACAGCATTTTTCCTGTCTGTCACAGGTGTGCTCTCAATTGAATATGCCCTGGTTCCCCTGAAAGGACAAGTAGATACTCAGCCTTGGTGAAATTTGACATTCCTGCTGAACAGGAGAGCCCATGTGAGGTAAATAAAGAAAAACAAAGAGAGAATTTGAATTTACTAAAATACAAATATGGAAAGACTTGAAAAAGTATTTTCATTCTTTATCAAATTTCAATCTATTTTTTAATCCTTTGTCCACCAGTGTGAAGCACTGTGGAATCTTCTGAATGCAAAATGTAGAATTCCTTCCCTTCACGTAGTTCTGCAGAATTGTAATGTTCTTTCCAACCATATTCATGTGCCACAAGCTGTCAGAATACTGATGGGAGATATTGACCCTCTATCCCCTGCTGGGAGTAAAAAAGTGTTGCATCTAAACGGCTGTGCTTTAAATAGTTAAAGCTGGTGATATTTCTTCAGGACAGCTCTTGCAGGCTGTCGATGAGCTACCTTAGAAAAATACTTCAGAAATTGCATGTTTCTTGCTCTATTGCTGGCAGGAAAGAGGCCAGGGTCCACAAAAGAAGGATTGTGACCAGGTGGCAACAGGCACATCTTGGGCTGTGCAGAAAAATGCCATCCATGGAGAGACAAAATTTATCACCTGATGTAGCTGAGCAGCTTTTCTGGAGGAAGTTGCCTATGTTGGTGTCAGAAATTTGTGGATATTGTTTTCCCAGGTGCTCCACAAAGCTAAAGGGTAAAGCAGCAAGCTGACACGAGACTTAATTTCTTTTAAAGGAACCTAATTTTTAAAAGCCATGCTTTCTTATGGAGGGTATTATCTTAAAAAAAAAATCTAGAAGTAACACTAAACTATAATAAGTAGAAGTCCCCAAGCCCAGAACAATTACTGACCACTTGAGTTAATCTTTGTTGTCCTTCTCCTCCTCCCATTTCAATGCTATATAAATCCAGAGCTGGGTCTAGTGTAGGACACAAATTACATAGGCATTCAGACCTGTGTTATATGACCTTCTTGGCAGTGAAGTTGTTTCTGTCTTGAGGGTCGAGGGAAGTAAAAGAGTTTGTTCTGTTGAGTTCATGCACTTCTACTTCCCATAGTGCACAGTCAGAGGCAGCAGTGCAGTCTGAATCATACAGGTATGCAAGTTAATTTTTGCACCTAAAAAGACCCTAGACAGTAAGAGTAGACTTGTGAGACACTGACTCAAACTGGGTCTCAAGCACCCTTGTTCACATCCTAGCTTTGTTGCAATCTTTATATTTCCTGTGCTGGGCAGGTCACTGAGAATAGGGACATTTCTGTCTGGAGGTGTAATTGCGGGTTGGACTTAGTTATGTGGGCTAACTTTAAATTAGCTCAGTCAGCTGTAACTGTTTGAGAGTGTCAGGTTGAGCTTCAGTGCACTGCCATAATCCCTTTGGGTTTGTGAATTCAGTAGGTAACACTTGTGATTTAAGTGTTTTGCACTGCAATATTTACTATTGTGCATAAAACCTAAGGAAGCAACTTTAAAGGTTTGACCTGGTGTAGGTTGCGATGTGAGTAATATTTTAGGACTACAATGGATTTGTTCAGTTTGTTCTGCAGTTCCCAACTGTGTTAGGGAAATATAAATATTATTCTTGCCCAGGCTTTTGTCTGTCTTGTCTGCTTAAATCGTGACCTCTTTGGGGCAGGAAATGTCTTTTATTTAATGTTTATACAGCAAATAAGCCTTGGATCTTCACTGTGATTTGGAGCAGTTATTGAAGTTATGGAGCCACCTCTTGTCTCCATCTGATTGTTGTTTCATGAGTCTCCTGCATTAAGCTTTTCATGGGATGTTTTGCTGAGTTCTTTTCTGCGTGGAGGAAACCCAGAGAAATAGAAACAATCCTCAGGTTTTTCAGATTGTGTGCTCCTTTTAATTCTCTTTTCTTTTGCATAGTTCTGAAGCAGTGCTTTGGACTGTAGAGAAAAGCATTAAAATATCAATTAATAATGGCAAATAATATTGCTCTGTTTATATTTGATGTTCCAGGTAAAATTAATAATTTGCATCTCCTTGAAACCCCAGAGAGTGTGTAATGCTCACTGTCTTCTGTTCTCTACCTTCTGTAACAAAGCCCTTGTTTAATCATTAAGTGATATCTCTATATAATCAAACAGGACCGATTGCTAACTGTCAGATTTCTATTTTGATTAGAAGAAAAAGGTTAAGGGTCTGGCCCAAAATGCATGCTGTTCTGAATAGTTCCTATTTATTTACCAGTTAAGATCTTCTTTGTGTATGTTATTGTTGTCGATTGTGGTAGAAAAAAAAACAATGTAGAAAGTTTCCATTTTTGCTATTTATGAGAAGAGGAATTCAAAGGTATTGGTGTCATAAATCACCAGAGACAAGTGAAATGTGTTATTCAGTACATTATAATGTTGTAACTTTACCATTGGAAACAGTTGCTTAGCTAGGGACAGAAATTTGTGTGGGCCACAGGTTATGGCAGATGGGCAATGACAAAGGCTGACTTTAAGGCTGATCATTTGTGTTGCAAATGGTTTAGAGCAGACTCAGAGCTGGACAGGCTTAGGTCAAATTAAATGAGCTGGTGTCCACCCATGGCTGCACCTTTTGTTGGAAGGACGGGTGAGCATAAACATCTAACAAAGTATTTCAGATAAAACTACTGTCCAAAGCAGTGAAAAATTTCCAGGCACTGTATGTTTCAGCTTCAGGAAAAAACCCAAGCCAAGGCATGGATTTAGGATGTGTGCAAGGACATGGATATCTGAAGTCATGTAAGCTACACTTGCTCACAGTGCATGTAATATGCTGGACATCGATTTTGCACAGAGATAGTATTTGGTACTAACAGGGATTTTCTTTTCCCAGGGATTTGTCAGGGATCCATAAACCAGTGCTTGGACTGTAGAGTAGTTCAGGATAATGTATTTCAGTTGCAGGAAAGTCAAAACAACTATATATATATATTTTTTTTTTGGAAGAATGGGATAAAGTTCAGGACTGGACGTCTCTAGAGTTGTACTGTTTGTGCTGTTACTTTCAACTATTATTAGTTCTGTAAGGTGATGTACACTGATAAATTCAGTAACACCATCCTTGTATTAATCCTTATTCATAATACTTTTAATGAAATTCTAGAATGAGTAAACTTACTGCATGGCCACTTCTTGATTCCATCCACTACTGTTTGTTTGTTGTTTCAGGGATTCTAGAAATGAGAACATTGCACTGTGATATATTAATGCTGCTGGAAAGGGGCACGAAGATCACTTACCAGAAATATATGCTGTAACTTTCTTCAGATGATAGAGTCTGATCTTGCTGAGCTCTCTTTACTTTTCCAGGGGGTTCTTATGATGTCTTTATTATTCAAAAAAGCTAATTAAGTTTGTTACACTATTTCAAAATAGGCAGAATGAATGTGTTTTAGGATAATACATATTTTGGAATGTTCTCAAAACATCTAAATTAAACGTCTTGCTACACAAGGCTATAGAGTTGTTACAGTGGTTGACTCTGGGCTAAGTCCTTGACTCTCCTCAAAGTATTGAAACAAATTATTTGCAAAACTTGTTTTATGGTGTTGTCCTCTGTGTAAAGCAAAGTAACACATTCTTTTTGTCTGCTTTTTGTTATGCTTGCATTTGCAAGTCTGAAGCCAGCAGTATGGTTTTTTTCCCCTGTGTTTCCTTTTCTCCTTTGTTTATTGCTTAAACTCAATGTGGAATACCAAATTTAAAAAAATCTTAGAGTAGAAGGAAACATTTCATGTCCAGGTTTTGCTAATATATGATGAATTTCAGAGGAATTTTAAAGAAAATTTTACCCAGAAGAATTATTCCTTAGCACATTTATTTATTAAATGTATCTGTGCCATATTAATGTAAAACACAATACTGCTATAAATTTGCTATAAAAACTGACAGGCACTGTTAGCGTAAATGAATCTTGCTTGCAAAGCAGAAACAGAACTAGGAATTTCATTGTGTCCCACACTGCTTATGACCCAAATTAACCTGTTTTACTCTCCTCTGGGAAGACTGAGCATCCGTGCTGTCTGGTCCTGTGTTGTGGGACACAGTAACCTGCTGAAAGACAGTAATTAACAAGTACGTGGAGTAGCTTCACACATTGCTCCGAGTCATGCCACAGGTCCCCTGCTCTGCCTTGTATTTTGCTGACAGTTACTTGCTGGGGAAAATGGTGTTGCCTACATGCAAGCTATGAATACTATGAAGCTATGACTGTTGCATTTTAGAACCTTTTCTAAAAAAAAAGTGTGGGCTTTGTTTGTTTGTTTGTTTTTTGTTTTTAAATAAGGCTCCTGGTGATGTGCAGCCCTTCACATTATCTTCTTGTATATCATGACTATGCCAGTGAGTGCATTGAACAAACACAATGAGACTCACCCAAAAACTGGAATAAAAGCAAAAACAGTCTTGTAGAGGGAAGTAGAGCTTCAATTTGTACGTTATTAATGGGTGTTTATTTCAGCTTATTGAAACAAGCTCACACAGGAAGAGTTAACACTTGCAATGCAAGCAAATGCCACTTTTCCATAGAAAATTTGTCATTACTTTACCTGTGCAGATATGACCCCGAGGGAAAAGAAGTAGGATTGAAAGTTTGTTACTGACCCCCACCCTGTTCTGTATGTACCTTGCTATTTATTGTCTTCTTGAGCAATTCTACAATATATCAAAGGTATGACCAAGGTAACCTGTTGCCAAGCCCCAGCTGAGTTTGTTTGACTGTCCTCATGTGTACTACAAGGCCACAGCAGAGCAAGGTCACATGCCTGTGGAGAACTAAGCTAAATTGCACCATGCCACATCAGCTGTGTACTAGGAGTAAGCATCAATTACTTTTTTTTCTCATCTATTTAGGAAAATAAATGCTGCACTTCTGAACTGTGTATACGTAACTCCATAACTATATATATACTACATACTATATACTACTACTATAACTATATAACATAGCTATATAGTTATATAACATATATCAATATTAATCTAACTTTGAAGGATAAATTTATAGTGCACATATAGAAAGGTGGCATCAGTGTTGCCTGCTGATTCTGTGATAATTTTTAAGACCGATTATGCAAACCTAATAGAGAAAATAATGTTCTAATACCTAAACAGCATGGGTTAGCCATCTGCTGGAAAGAGGATACAGCAAAAATCCAAACTTTCTTCTTGTCTTAACCCATCCTGAGCCATTCACAGAAAGCAATCCTAGGACAGCTTTTGAAAGGTGCTCACGTCTCGTGCAAAGACAATATTGCTTCTCTGTGTAACTGGTCTGCTAAGGCATCTAACTAAGCAGGTCACCAAAAATGCTCTTTTAGTTTTAAAATGGAGCTTAGCCAAAGTCTGCATCCTTTTTAGTCAATAACTGTTACCTTTTGATATACATCTGAAGAATTTACAGTTTTTGCATGACCAAATGTTTTCAGGCTTAACAAAACCCACACTCTTCTCTAGTGTCTATGGATTGTCCAGGTCTAACATTTCAAAGGTTTGCAAGATCCTCTCCTTATGTCTCTGAGGATATAAGTAGTATTCAGTTTAATTAACATCAGCAAAGGCATGTTGAGAATAGATTTGCTCTGTTACAGGCTTCCTCAGTTTCTTAATTTCAAGATGTTAAGCTTTCCAAAATAATTTTTTTTTTTTTGAGTAGGAGGAGGATAAATGTCTTCCGGTTTCTCAATAGAGAGGAATTGTTTCAAATCAAATGTTCATTTTATTGGTGAGAAAGCAGTGAGGAAGTGTAGTTATTGCTATGATGGACTAAGGATATAAGGCAGGATAGGCCACATATAGCAGCTAGTATAATCCAAATACCACATTTCCCTGCAAATCCGTGCTTGGTTCTTTTTGTAGCACTATTTAGTAGAGAAAAGGGGAAAAAAAAATCCTAATTCTTGAGCCAAATGTGAAGAGCTTGCACTACAACAGTGACAGCGTAGCTCAGGACAGAGGGCTGGGCAGTAAATGCCAGGCCAAATCTCATCATAATTAAAACCATTTTGGGAGCTGCTTCCAATTAGGACAGCTGCATCACACCGTGTTCCTCCCCGTGCCCACACCCCGTCCTGGTTGCAGAGGAGAGGAGTTGCCACTGGAGCAGCTCCACGCACAGCCACAAACCCCTCGGAACTTTCTCCTGCGGGGGAAAGACGGAGCCTGCAGTTGTTACCAGCCTTGCGACCGAAAGGTTGCTTAGGAGGCAAGCTCTGGTTTCCCAAAGGCAGGCTTAAAAAGCTGTAGGGTATGTTTTCAAAGCAGGATTTCAGCCATGTGACTCATTAATGTCAATGGGAATCATGTTGTTAAAACTTTGTGCAGTGCTTTGAAAATGTATCCCTGTATGTCAGTTTTCTTTTCTAGGCAAAATTATCAAAAACAGACCTTGTGGGCCGTTTTTTAAAACAAAGCTTTTCAGTATTATATGCTAATAAATCAACGGTTTAGCAGGCTTGATCTGCTCTCATTCCATCCCACTCCATCTCCACTTTCCATTTTATCATTGACTTTGATTTTATACAGAGTTATAGTAGCATATAGTTTTTGCAGACATTGCCTGGAGGAAGACAACTGCAACATTTCAGGCACTGGATTGCAAATTGTGTGGAAAGCAACAATGGTGCTATAAAGGGATAATAGTATTTGTTGCATAATTTCAAATATAAAGCAGAATCAGTAAGGAAAAATACCTATATTTAGATTCTTTTAATGGCAGTTTTTATTAGCAAATTGCAACAAATCAACCCTTACTTATTAAAAAATAATTAGGTTGAAGGATTCAGAATTACCTTTTCAGAATAATTCTGGATCTACTAATAACAAAATATCAGATGACAAGGCTGTGTGCTTAGCAGAAAAGCAAACTAATATAATGAAATATCTGGTTTCTTGGAAAGAATTATACTTCCTTTTACTCTGTTGAATACAGATAGAATTACCCTGAAATGCTTGTAAGCTTGAACTACAACAGAGGGATGATTTGTGTATTCCTGTTAGCTGTGTTTTGTATTTAGTCACTGGCATGTTTTACTGGAGCAGCAGGAAGGTGTGTCATTTCTATGTGCTCCAAAACTTTTCACCTCTAGATTACCAGCTCATGTCTGTCCTGGCAACCACATCTTCATTTGAATAAATCTCTGGAATAAAATGAATGCTGTCTGTATGGATAGTGTATCATATGATTCTGTAGCTCTGTTTCTCAGCCGGCAGCTGTTCCATGCAGTAATTGCTCTTTTGCAAGTCTTAGCAAAGACACAAGACTAGAATTGCACTCTCCTTTTCTCTCTAAAGTCACTCTTGTGGAACAGTTTGGGGTTAGTGTTGTTAAGGAAGCTTGCATGCTGCTGCTTTGTGACTGTACATGGTGACTGGTAGTCCATCAGCAGGAATGTCTCCTAGAAAATGTGAGCTGAAAATAACACAGATCTCTCTTCATGATTGCAAAATAAGGGAATAAGGAACTGCCAGAATTCTCCAGCTACCCAGACAAAGGTAGGTGGAATTACTCCTAGAGAGCATAAAGAAAATGCACTCATCTGCTTACCTGCTTACTTTTATCTTTCCTTAAAGAAGTCACAGTTTTATCCAGTCTCCTACGTTCCTTAGCTTTCTGACAATGTTGGGTGTTAGCTTATGCTATGATTCAGCTTAAAAGGGTAGGATTATTTTATTCAATGATAGTTCTGTGTAACTGGTCTCCTATGTTCCAAGAGCTTAAAACATGCTCTTTTTTTATGACTTCACAGAATGTGGCATAGTGCCATTGAAAAGTAGATATCTGCATTATAACACCAAATGCGAGGTTGCCACGAGAGTTACTTTGAAGAGAGACAAGGTGGTTTTTTTTGGTTTTTTTGGTTGTTTTTTTTTTTCTTCCTTGGCATGCAAAAGCGTTTTAATATGCTTGTCTTGAAGTATTTGGGAAAGTTTAACTTCTGGACTCTCTTGCATTGTAAGTCATTTTGGTTTGGGGGAAGACAGAACTCTGTTCTGTACCTGATAGTAGTCATCCAAAGTATAATGTTTAGGAAAAAGCCTGAGATGCAAAAGTTACCTTAATTTGTTGTTTTGTCTGATGGTCAGCAGTAGTTACTTCAATGTAAACCCTAAAAATGAGAGAGAAAGTGAGAACAGATATCTTTAGATTCAGCATAAACAGCAATGTGAAAACTTGAAACTCAGCTTGAGTTCAACAAAGTAGAGTTTGTATGCCTTTCTTTCATCGCTCTCATATTATTGGTAAGGAAATAATTTCTCAGTTTCCATGATACTTCTCTAAAGCTCAAGGCACTCTAGAAACATGGTTGTGCTCTATAAACTCTGCAGGTGGAAAAACTGGCACATGGAGAGGTCTGTCTTCTGTCATGCTGCCCTGAAGTCCCACCTATCCCGGGTGCCCTTGTTAGCATTGCAGCTCTTGCCCTTCCTCTACTTGCACGGCATTAATTTTGTTCTCTGCAGAACACTGAAAGCCTCTACAGAGAGATTTTAATAGTATTTAGGTTTGGATACCATGGTGATAAATGTAATACAAAACTTCAGTGAGAGAAAGAGTGCTATGTTTCTAAAAGTTAGGATTTGGAGGTGTTTTACAAGGCTATACCAACAAAAGAAACTGTAATAGATTTCTATGTGCAAGGGTAGTAAAGTCACTTTTCTAAACTAAGTTGATATACTATGAATCTCATTAAAACCGTTTATGTTATAATTAAGTAATCCTAATAAAACACTTTCCACACTGAGAATGGGAGAATTCTCTTTCTGTTACGATAACGCTAGATAGTTTTATATATTCTTTTTGTGAGAACATGAAAAGGGAGCTCTAGAAATGACAAAAATATGTATATTTTTTTACTCAACCCTGTTACCCAGTACATTTTCATTCTCTCGCCAGGTGGACAGGCTGCCTTATTGCCTGCTTTTCCCAAGAGGTGTAGCTTTAGTCTCCAGCACCCAAGGTAAAGCAAAATATGTGAATCTCCAGTAAAATATTGGACAAGCCATGTTCTGTCTAATTAAGCCTAGTTCATAAAATCCACAGTTTCCTTAGTCTCTTCAGGGCTTAATGGACTGCTGCTTCTCATATACTCTTCCTCTTGACATAATAAGAAGTATGTACCATCTTATGTATTTATTATTTACATAACTTCAGATTATATTTGGAGTTTGTTTTCCATTTTTCTATCTGTTGGAGGTAGCAAAACATCTTTTGTGCTTATCCTCTGAATTTAAAGACTTCGTTCCTACCAAGATCTGAAAGCATGCTGACAAACTCATTCCCTGATGATTATGGTGTTTCCCCTGAATCTGGGTATGTAATAAACAAATTACTCCTAATAACATATGACTGGGGTGATACAGAAATTGAATAAAAAGGCTGAGGACCATCACAGCTCGGTAACCCAAGTACTTACTCTATCATACCTGCACAGGTTCTTCACCTGCCCCAGCATCCTCTTTTCAGAGTGCAGCCCACTGAGCCTGTGATCACTGTGTTGACAGAAGGAGATCTGCGCCCCGGATCCGTTACATGGATTGCTTTGGAGGTTTCAGGATTGTCTTAGAAGGGCTGAATTGCTCATTTAGCTGCATGAGCAGTTTGAGCTGGGGATGCCAGCTAGGCTATGAGTTTGATCAAAAGCATGAACCAGAGCAGCAGGTTGAAAGACTGACACAAAACTGTTATAATAAGTGATAATCCATTAGTTCTGTATTCTAACCTATTATGGAAAGAATTGTAATAGGTGCTGAGCTAAGTCAACTTGTTTATAGAGAAAATAACCAAAAGGGAAAAATAACTCAAGATCAGTCTCTCCTTTGCCAAATTCAGTTTAACCTCAATTAATGGAAAACGTGGAAAAGCCTGATGTGCTCCCACACCTTGAAGCTTTGCAACACACAGACCCATGGGTCTGCCAAGGTCTGGCACTTTGCCTGGACTAATAAACTCTCTGACAAGCATGAGCACTGGGGATCTGTGTGCTGAGATACCCTTGTGGCTCATGTCTGGCAGAGCTTAATGAGTCAGGTTCAGCATCGTGTGAGAGCAGCTGCACTACTGCTGGACCTGGTCCCAGAGCTGGCTCAAAGTTTCTCAACAGCATAATGACTCAGACTTGAAGTGGTGGGTGAGAAATTTTGGAGCAGGTAAAGGAGAATGCGGGAGGGAAATGGTATTGGAACAGTTATTAGGGGTTTCACAGTGCTGTTCATGGAGCAGCTACAAAATTTTTGCATTATGATTTTGCTGAGGGAATGGACTGAGTGGAGTTAGCTGCGCTTTGAGATGATGAGTACATTAAAGACCTGACATATTTTGGGGATTACAAAAAGCTTTCTCTTTACACCTCTACTTCTGGAACCCCCTTGTATGTTTTTTTTTTTCGTGAGTGTGAAGCCTCCTTGTCCTAGGTCTGCCTTCTGGAAGGATCATGGGCCCTCTCTTCTCCCTTCTCATGCAGTCACCTGCTCTGACCCCACCCTACAAAGGCAACCACTTCTCCTCTGATGTGGGAGGAAGCCCAGGAAAGATACTAAAGGGAAGCAAGTCTTGATTTTGAAGCCATTGTTGACACCCTGGGAAAGCCCTGGGGGGCTTGCTGGGTCACAGACCCTGCTAATCCTGAGTGAACATCCTGGTCCAGCCTCAGCCCATCACTGTCCCCATGGAGGTGCCTCATGTCAGGGGCTAGGGCTGTTCCCACTGTCCCCCCGTTGCTTTGCTTCTGGCTGGGGTGGTGGGATGGGACAAAACAAGCTGCAGTAACTTATCACTTGGGCTGCTTATTCTTATCCCTCTGTAACTGCAAGGTAACACTAGACTGTATGCCTTGCATTGGTTGAAAATAATTTTTAAATGGAAATTAATCCATTTTAAAGCATTTTTCTAAATCAAGGTGGAAAAATTACGGAGTCAAATTCAGGATTATCCCAAATTTCGGCAGCTACAATATTTATGATATTTCTAGGCACTCATGAAACCAGCCATGGTTGCCTTATATTTTTTATTGAGTCAAACTTCTATTTTTCTTTTAGATTCCATAAAACTTGGTGTCTTTTCCCCCATATTTTACTTCCTATGCAAGACTTCCTTCCCACCCATATTTCTTTTCACCTAGATTTCATTGGCTGTGTCTGTGTGTATTAATTCTTCTGCAAATATTTTTAATATGTATTTTTAACAGTTTAATCTGGTTATATACATTTTTTTTCATCTCAATAGTAAGTTAGGCAAATAAATAAAGGTGGGGAACAACCCTTGTAGCAAAATTGGTTTCACCACTTGCTCAAAAATGTTGCAAAGTACTTGGTATTGCTGCAAAAATTTGTTGAGCAAGTCTCAGAGTCCTCATAGCTGCAGAGAGCACAGTAAATGAAACTGAGCCCTTAGGAAAACGTGAGCACAAAGTCAGTGGGCCATAGAAATCCCACTCTGACTCCATAAGGAATGGAGTTTAAGATGAAATGTCACTTCACCTGTAGACATTACATTAGTTTGTATTTTAAATTTCTTTTTTTTTTTTTTTTACTTTTGTTGCTGTGTCCTTTGTTTCTTCTCACTTTCTCCCATTTCCTATTTCTTGTGCCATTTGCTCCTTTGTTCCATCGGCCGCCTTTCCCCACCTTGCTCTCCTGGCTGATCATTGCCAGATAAAGGCCCACACGAAGCTTGATACAAGCACAAAGGAACATTGATTTTATTATTAGTCACTAAGGTATGGATATATTCCAGTTCTCATGAAGACAGTTTTCACACATCTGAATCACTGGGGGACAATGCTGCAAGTAATTGAAATAATGAAGGTTTTGGTCCAGTTGCTGTGTGAATTGAGCTGCATAATTTCACTTATTTTCTTTTCCAGTTTTTCTTTGTGTGTGTGTGTGTGTGTGTTAATTTTACCAATCTGGTTTTGTTTCAGGTGCCTCTGAGTACCATTTTCACTAATGGTGTTATTACAGTTAAGTTCTTTCCCCATATTTCATGAAAACTACCAGCCAAAAGATCAAAAGCTTTTCTGTGAAAAACAGATTGTTTAAACAGCTGAAATACTTCTTACATGTGTCTGCATCTACTGTAGATTTCTATGAAGTACTAAGTATCACACATTTAGGCATCTGCCATCTTCGAAGTGATTTCTGAGTAATGGATGTGAACAAGTCAGCTCTTCAGATGGCAACTTTCCATAACTGTATTCAATTTTGGGAGTGCTGTTATTTGATACTGCTTCTTTTTCTGGTAAATTTTATTTCCAAATTTCATTTTCATTATGTTTCTTTTTATACCATTGCCATTATTTATCCCAAGGGAGAAACCAAGACAAGTACTTTTGAAATAAGAATAACACAGAAACTACATTTGTATTCTTTTAAAGCTGGGGTTTGTATCCTCTCTCACAAATAATGGAAATTCATAGCAATAGGCTCATCTGAGTTCAAGATAAATGGAAGAACATTCCATCAACTTCAGAAAGTTTTGAATCAGGACTTGTGCTGTGTTCTTAGGAGTATCAATGAAACATTTGTGCTTTAAAATGTTTCTGTCCATTTTCTTTTCTTGAATTTGTCCTTCTGTTTTCTTTCTGAATTTTTGGCTTCAGAACGTTCTACAGGTGAATTATATATGAAGAAAGTTCACTTCAGCAATTTTACATTTATTACCTTTTGTTTTTTTTCACTGATTGCCTACCTAGATATGTATAATGTAAACTGGTAGATGTCTGATATTTTCTAATCATGGCATGTAGTTAGTTTTCTCTCTGAAGCTGACATCTCCAGCATTTCCAAGGTCTCTTTCTATGAGATATTTCCATGTCCTTTTCTGCTTCCAGTTTTAAATTCCATGTAATTTTGCAATACCTTTATTGAGATTGCATTCATACTAATGATTTATTTGCAGGAGCGTGAACTCCTGATATAAATAATGGCATCATTCATATGGCAGCTTTTCTCTCACCTTTTCTTCTACATCCTCTTACCTTTTGTTTCCTTTTTCGACCTTATCTAGGCATTGAAGTTACTTGCCTGTCCAGGGGAATGTCTGTGTTCCTTTAGTTAAATAAAACTGTCAATTTAGAACCCATAGTCTTTAGGGAATTATTTTTAAATCTGCCTACCCACAGATAGTAGGCTGTCTTCCAAAATTCCTTGGTTGTTCTTTTATTTACTGCTTAAGAGGCTGTAAAATAGGTTTAAAGTTTCTCATAAGAACTGGTCAATAAGCCTCCTGAGCTGGTTGGAAGAACTCACTCCAGAGGGAGGAAGAATGTTTTGTTCTCCGTAGGTTAAGAAGTTTTCTAATGGTGTTGTGTATGAGGGTGGTAGTGCTGCACTCAGTTCTAATTCAGTGTACTCTTCTCTCAGATGTTAAAATAAACATTGTTTTAGGTCAGCAACAGCTCATTTTTCAAAAGTTTGCTTGCCATGGGGGAAAGGAAGAAGTAAAGACACCTGGATGGAAAGGTCTTCATATGTGTACAGACCTCTAATTAAAGCAAAACAAACCAAAAACTTAATTTTTCTTTTCCAGGAGTATTTGGGAAACAAATTCCGTCCAGTTGAAATCGCATTCCTGGAGAGAATTTCTATTCCCAATGCTTAATATAGGAGTACACACCAATTCCTTCTCTTGAGGCACGAATTTTGTTGCTTACAGTTCTTTGTTTAAAGAACAATCTTCTTTGTCATGTATGTATTTGCTTACTCAAGTATTTTAAAGATTAACAACCCTCCTCAGAGCTAATGGCTATATAGCTAATGCTATATTTTAATATTATTTATTAAAATAGCCATTTATTTTAATATAGCTAATGCTATATTTTCCTGATAACATTGGCATTTGGCAATGCCCTTCAAGTTGTTCAATGCTGTTGGACATTTCTTGAAGGCAAAGGAGGAGTAAATTGCCCAACCTTTCCAGCAGTGTAGGATCGAACTGGGATGATGAGGAATAATGCTTCTATGGTTTTGTCTGAAGGTCTGAATTTAGCTGGTGTGTTGTAATGTAATTAGTTACTGAAATTCTAAAAATAGTAACAGATGCTTTACCACTTCTTTAGCCAACAGATTTTGAGACACAGGTTGCTTTAAGAACAAAATAATATGAAACTTCTTTGAAGCTAGTTTCTTTTTTCTGTCAGAAAAAAAAAAATCAGTGGCATTTTCTCTTGGATCTGCTATTAGTGGGTCAGCTTCATTTAAAGACTGAGATTTCCTGGGTTCTTGTAACTTGGCCATAGGTTTTGGAGGACATCTGCAAATCATTGAATGAATCAGAAAAGTACAAATTCACAACAGCTCTACTCTCTTGAGTTGTGTTTGATATTTCCTGTTTTTAAGGTTTCCTTGGTATCTAACACATAGCCTGCTAAACATCAGCTGTTCCCAGTGATTCAGATCTGCAGACCTTTGATCAATTTATCTTGTCATGATTAACCAATTTCTATACTGGAAGAAAGATGTAACTATTTTTTTTTTTAGTAAAAATATTACACAAACATCCTCTCTAATTCTATGCAGACCCTGGTTTCTGCTGCGTCCTGTATTCGAACTGCAGATCCCCTTCTCCCCATTAACCCAAATCCTAACAATGACATGAGGGTTTTTTGGAACCTAAGGTATCCTCAATAATGGAATGGAGTTGGAGTACTGACTAAACTGGACTACATTTTTTTTTTGAATGCCTATTTTCTTTCAATTAACTTCATTTAAATATTTTGATTTATTCTCTGGAAAGAACAACAAAGGGGAAAACATAAAAATGAAACAATTATGCCATGGTGAATTCAACTTGTTACTGTTTACTAAGTAAGACAACTCCTTGTTCCTTAGTCTCCGAGTAGAGGGATTTTAACTCTTTAGACCTGCAAATGCTATTAATGAACATGGAGACTCCAGCTCAACCCCAGTGCTTGCTCTGTTCAGAAGATTTTGGAACTTCAGGGTTCTGTGGATCATAATCAAGCAACACATCTATGAAGCATCATATGCATGAGAAAGGTAGATTGCTACATATGGGTATACTAAAAATAATTCCATATGTATATGTGCACATTTAGTCTATCTGCTAATCTGTTTTCTGCTATATCAGGTAAATTCCAAATCCAAATGAAATGTGAAACAGAAGAAGTAGCAGCATGTGTGTTAAACCTGATCTTCCTTGACGCCCACACACATGTTCATTTCAATTGTTGAAATCCTTGATTCAGTTGGAACCATTCCATTCTCTGGTCCCCTAACACCAATACAGACCAGTACATGCTTTCCTGGCTGTGTGCACCTATTCAATCTATTCTCTCTCCAGGTGTGCCTATGGACTCTTTTATTTCATTCATTTTATTGAGCATGCTTGGTATGTAATGATTCAATAATCAGATTATATAAAAAAATACATTCTAATCTTTCTTCAAACCAGCAATGCACTAGTGTCCACATCGCTCTCAACACCAAATTTAAAAATAGTTTCTATACAGTGCTATAATGAAACTTTTCACAGCCATTATGCATTTTTTATATTACTATTTTAACAGTACTACTCCCCAGAATGGGCCATTAGCCCAAAATCCAGAAGTTTCATAAAGCTAAGAAAACACTGGATTATTCTAGGAGTCTGGTCTATAGAAGAGGGCTGTTGAATGACTAGGCTAGTGATGTGTTAGCTGCACCAAAGCTTTCAATTGCACAGGGACACTTGCCTGATCCAAAATGCATGCCACTATTACGGACTAAGCCTTTACTCCATTGGGTGTTCAGTTCCCAGGATCCCAGTGTGCCAGAGCAACCCAGGTTCCTTCCTCCTCTCTCCCAAGTTAAATGTAGATAGAGCAGAGGTCACTGAGCAGCAATCTTCCTGCTTCCTAGTTTCTACAACCACTCCACATGGGTATGACTCTAAAAATCCTCTTTGCTTAGAAGATTATGATCTAGTCTGTTCACAACAAAATGTTATTTATCCATCTATAGATATTTTCAGAAAAAGTATCCAGAATCAGATTTTACTAAATCTTATTTTTCATTGTAAAGTCTGGGGAAGTCTTCTTATCTCATATACAGTCCTTTTCGTCTAGCAATCTTTATCTCAGTAGTTGCTAGATTTTCCTCCACATCCCTTTTTCCTCTAGCCTTTTTTATTCACTTATTTTTTTATTTTATAAGAGTATTGTCTTAGGACTAAAACATATGGATGGTATAAGCAGAAAGAGTTTTCAAAACAAAGTTTTTTTCCTGCTGTTCTTAAGTATCATTGCATTTTTTAGTGGAAAAAAGACTCTCTTAGCCATCCATGGCTTGGTCTCCTATTTTCTTCTCGTAATGACACTTTCTGATACAGCTCTCTGTCGGAAAACAGAGAGTAATAAGGAATCTTTAGAATATTCATAATAAAGAAGCGGATAGATTTCCTTTATTCCACAGTTCTCCCCTTTTTCTTCTTCCCTTTATCTTCCTGTAGACAAAATAATTAGGCAGGGGTGGTTCTTTGGGGAATTCCTGGTGCTTTATCTCTGCTTAGAGTATCTGGGGTATCTGGTGCTGTCTTCAAACGACTTTTTCATGGGAAAGTGTTTCCCCAGGTTTAATAGGAGCATTTTCAGAGCTTCTGTCAGGTCTTATGAAGGTCTTACAACTTAGTAGGATCCCCTTGCTGCATCTCAGTGTATTATTCTTGAATGTCTTGTTGCTAGGTGCATGCAGTCAAAGAGGTAACACATTAGTAGACAATTTTGATAATATCAGGACATGTTGAAAGGAATTCTTCTTTTTTTTATTCTAGTTTACCATTCCATTATTGGGATAACACACTTCTGGTTTTTTATTGTTCTTTATTCTTTTAATCAATGCTGCATTTGGGCACTTCTTCAGTATTAGGATTTTTGTTTTCCTGTGAGCAGTTGAAATGATCAATTGTGTTGGCATACGCCAAATTAGGTAACAACAAATTCCCTGTTCCTTTCAAAAGGCCTACAGTAGAGATGTTGAAAAGTAGCTGAAGAAACCTAATGCTCAAAGTATTAAACCAGGAAACTGGGAAGACCTACACACGTCCTGAATGCTGAGCAGTCTGGCTAGAGTGCCCAACAACCGTTTGGACTGCCCTTTCTGGTCCCTGCCCAACAGCAGCATGTGTTGCACATCACTCAGCTCATGCTAATCTGCTCACAGGCTGATAATCCCAGCCACATGGGCACCCACAGTTTTGGTGATGAGCACTGACTCTTTTATTGCAATTTGATGTGCAAATCCACCATTGCTCTAATTCTCGTCTAATTAGCAGTAATCTGTCAATTCTTGTTTGGCACATGGGGTCTTGTTTCCAGCCCATGAGAACTGACTCAGCAGAGATGCTGTGGAGCTCTGATGTTTTTGCTTGCTTTTCCCTTTTGTTATTTTTTTAAAATTATTTTTAGTTGGTTTTGCATCTTTATATTCTGAGAAAAGATTTTCTGATTCAACTATTTGAGTCTGAAGAGATGTGAAACATCTTTAACTGCTTCCCTCTGCTTGAAAAAGCACTTTTTTGGAGAGATGCCCATGTTTTGTGGAGTCTTCTTCACCCTTCAGGAATATTTCCCTGACTTCTCAGAGTAAAAGGTGTGTCAGTTTTTTCTCCAGTTTTGTGAAG
Organism: Irena cyanogastra; assembly: GCA_013397155.1. Classification (NCBI taxonomy): domain Eukaryota; kingdom Metazoa; phylum Chordata; class Aves; order Passeriformes; family Irenidae; genus Irena; species Irena cyanogastra. The sequence goes on along the minus strand of VWZV01010123.1, from coordinate 731,347 downwards.
AAATGACTGCTGTACAGCTCTTTCAATTATTGCAAAATATACATGCCTTTCCATAATAAACCAATTTTCCATTAATCACTGTCTGCTTACCTTGAGAGCAATACACAGGTGCTACTGAACTTAATTGTGTTATTTTTTGGTAATATTAATACCGTGATTAGGAATTTTAAAAGAAAGGATGGGGAATATCTGAAAACTGCTTGTGATTAACTTGCTTTTTTCTGTCAATGGTCTTCTGATACTGTAAACTCATCATCCTTTGATATTTATAATCATGTTGTTATGTCTGAATCAGGTAGCTTCTAGTACAAATTCCCAAAGAAACAATATTCCTGGTGGTTCATTTTTTCTGTGTGCTACACTAAATTGCATCTTGTATGGGGGAAAAAAAGCAGCACAACATAAATTTCTTATGCTTGGTAGATATCAAACACACAACAAATACAATAAATTTATATGTGTCTTGGTTTGAAAACACAGGGGTCTGTTAAGGAAGGCAGGAGCCCCCCCCTAAAATGGAAAATGTAAACCCTCTCCCTCTGAATTGTTATAATTTTGAAATTAAGGGGCTCTCAGGCAAAGATATGGGAGCAGGAATAACAGTTCTTTACTAGGGGAAAAAAACAAGGATAAAACAAACAATGCAGTAATACAAAACAACACTGACAGAGTGAGAATATGGCCTGACACCCTGTGGGTCAGAGTGTTGGTAGCAGTCCTGATTAAATGGTGGCTGCAGCCCTCCAGGAGTGACAAGTGTGGTTCTGTTGAAGCAGTGATCCTGTAGGAGGGTGTAGTTTTCCTCTGGGAATCTAGTGGGAAAAGGCTGCTCCTCTGAGAATTCAGTAGAGAAGGCTGCCCTGGAGTCCCAAAATCTCAGATTATATCCGGGAAGGAATGCCTGGCTCCTCCCCCTGGGCAGAGCATCTCCAATGGAATGATGTAATTTTATCAGTCATGCAGTGACACTCAATGGCCCATTAACAGAAGATATTTCCCAGGAGGATTGGTTTGTGGAAGAGATAAGAAAACTGCCCAATCAACAGAAGATAACTGTCCCACCTCTGATGGATGGGAAATAGAATATACACTTATCTTTCAATCCAGGACAGTATGATATCAAACATTGTTCTCATCTGTGGCTTCTTAAGGTCTTTGGCACTAAAAATATAAATCAGACTTGCCCTGGTACTAAGACTTTTCAATAGCCAGAGCCCAAAGGTAAGCCAGACTCTAATGAGAGCAGTACTTTCACCGAAACATAAGGCAGCCATGTATATGAGTATTTCATCCACATATATTAGGCATCTATTTACTTTTTTCACACATTACATTATTAAAAAAACCCAAGCTATCAACTTCTAATTTTTGGCTATTTTTCTTAGTAATTTTTAAAGCATCGCAAAAGCTCATGGGGAAGCCAGATCTCTAAGAACTGAATATCAAGGCTTTTGAATATCAATACAGGCCTTTTGTACTTCACTCTCCTGGATCATATTAACTCACTTTAGACTTTGTTACATTATAATAATGTCCAGGAATTTTTCTAAAATTATTCCTGCAAGAAATATTTGATGTGAAATAGCTTTGATTTGAATAAGAAAAGTGGCTGCAAATCAGCATGCTTTGGACAATGCTCTGTGAGGTCTATAAAAAAAAGCTGTCCAAGTATCATTTTGCATTGTCTGGAAGTCTGGAAGCATTTACAAGTGTATTCCATGGGTACGTTTGACTTGGAATGTTTGTGAAGGGAGTGGACAAGTGAAAAAAATTGCAAGCCTGAAAGTATATATATTTCAAATCTAGGCTGCTCTCAGAAATGGTGGCTGCAGATTATTTGGTTTCTTTTCTCTGTGGAAATACTGCCTTGGGTTGTTGTGATCTAATCAACAAAAATAAGCAAAGAAGTGCTTTTTTTCCACAGGAAGGTGGTAGGGACTACAATATTTCTAAGAGTCTTTCAAGTAAGTGTGTAGGATCTATCTATCATGTAGCCATAAGTCATACTACAGTGACTGATTCAAGACAGTATTTCTTGCTTTCTGCTGTAATGTATTGCTGAAGCTCAAAAACAGGGAGAAAATGTGGGAGGGAGGGAAGGAAGAAGAGAATTGGTCTAGGCCTAATCTAGACACAAATGAGTTAGAACAAATAAACTGAATGGGTTCCCTCATTTGTAGACATTCAGCATGAGGCATCAGTGTTGAAGAGATGGGTGAGAACAAGGAAGCCTTGGGGATAAGGCACAATATTCCAGTCAGAGACTTTGGAGATACAAAGGTGTTCAGATTTTTTTTTTTCCAGGATAATCTTTGGGCTCTTTGGGCTTGTGTCTTATTCATACACATAGCTGAGCATAACTGAAGCTGTTCTTCTGCAAAAAGCTCGACATATCTTTAAGGCCAAATACTTTTTGCACTGTGAAGAAGTGGGACACGCAAGCAACATATCCTGGGATTCAGGACAGAGGAAGCTGCAGACAGTGTTTAAAAAATCTGACTTACGTAAAATCTGCCTTCCCTCCTGCTTCTACTCCCTGGGTCTTCTCAAAGGAGCATATGACTTCTGTGAATGGACAGGTCACGCACTGAGTAATGTTTTGGCTCGGTGTTTACAATAGAGGTAATGGATGCTGGCGGGGGAGCACACTGGGAGATCTGTCCCATCTGTTAAGATCTGCTACGGACTCCGCTGGAGATAGCGCAGTGTATTATCTTTCTATGAATCATCATTGCTCCTCTGACAGCGTGCAGAATTCAGTTCAGCATAGCTGATAATGCTTTGAGTACACCTTAGGTAAGAAAGCTATTTTCTACAGCTCTGTGCTGCTGTCTGATGAATCTTATTTTTTAAATTCACTTTTACATTATTCTTCTCTTCTGAGAGCTGCTGCTGTGTTAGCCTTTCACGAGAAGCTCAGAGCAGCAGAGCACATTTGTAGCAGTTTAAGGAAAGGACCTGCAACTTAATGTTTTCTTTCTTTTTGTTACAGTTTTACTTGTTTCTGAGCAAATAGAGTCATTTTGAGAGATTTTTCCCTTTCCCCTTTTTGAACATACCAGGGGTGAATTTGGCCCAAAGACAGAATGTACAATAATGGACAGAATGTGAATTATTACCTTGGAGCTTAATGAAATTTGAATGACCAGTGGAGTTTCTCCAAACACACTTTTTAAATATAAAAAGTGAGTTCTTGCTCTCTTTAATCAGCTTATTGGCTAAGGTTCAGGAATCATTTGGCAAAATTATGCAGCTTATTCAAGCTAGGTTTACCTAATAGTTCATAATGGAGGAAAACCTTGCATCGTGCTGAACCTTAAAAATTACAACCAATCTTCAAAATTCCAGACTAAAGTATAAAGAACCACAGAAACGGATACAGAAATGCCCAGAGAAATACCTTTATTCCCAAATAGCTCAGCTGTAATAAGCAGAGGCCACTGTTCTAAATAATAGGTTTAAACCTTCATAAGGCCGGGATTTTAATAAACAACATTCATCCCGTACTGCCTTTGTATAATTTGGTTTTCTAATAAAGTTACAGTTTAGATAAATAAATAATAATATATATTGATTACAATTAGAGATTAATTTTATACTTCATCTATTATTTCCTTTTGCTAAGCAGCAGAGTGCTTTGTTTTCATGTATCAGTGAAAAGAGGACTTGCCTTTTAGACCATGTGGAAAACCCCTAAATGTTATTATGTTAAAAAATAGTAAATGATATCTCTTATTTTTTGGAATACTTGTTCTTATTCACTGTTGGTAGAAATGCCTTTGGATAGAAAGAGAAAATCAAAAACAGTGCAGAAGATCAGCTTTCTGGAAAAAAAATCTGATCTGCCAAAGAAAGAGAAAGTATATGGAATATCCTGGATGCATAGAAAAAATGTGATTCACTTAAAATTGATTTCTTTTAAAGAAATTTTACTCATGAATGATTGAATTAATATTTCTGGTCATTCAGAACTTTAGAACTAGCATGTCCAAGCCCCTCAGACTTTTTATTCATAGCTTGGAAAGAAAAATGAATTTCCCTACTATTCAAATACAAACAAATTTCTCAGTTTGAATTATTATTGACTTGGCAAAGCTGAATAAACAGAAATAAGGAGGATGTTATCTCTGGTGGTGCAAAAGAGCCTCATATTGACTCATATTGGTCACGAGTTTACCCCTTAACATATTGTGTTTTCATGGGGTAAGGAAAAGACTCCTCCAACTAAGTTCTTGTTAATGGTTAAAAATAATCTTCAGCAAATACATATTTCTTAACTGTGATTATATAAAAATAATTTTAAAAATCTGAATTTAAAATAGTAGGTGACCATAATTTTAAATTGAAAAGCTACAATTTTAAAAGGAGAACACTAAATAAAAAAAAACATTTTCATATGAAGAAGCATCTGCAGAACAAAAATTTTTGTTGCCTTTGATAACAGACAAATGTTCAGAAAAGGTGCCTATGGACACCATTCTCACTAAAACTTCCAAACCAGGATACACCTGTCCACAAGAGTACATCCTGAATCTAGGAATGGAGAGGCAGAGTGGCCTGCAATGTTTTTGTATCAAAGGGAATTACCATCCTGTGCATTAGGTGTCACTGCTGCCTTGTCACTTGGGATGAACCTCCTGCGTAATGAGCTAAGGCTCCGTGGGATATCCAGAGAGATACTCTGGGTGAGCTGCAGATAGACACCGTGCCTTTCCTCCTCTTCACAAAGCTCCTCTGTGCAGCTCCTCCTCAACTGAGGTTTGTGCATGTTGGACCAGTCATTTCCTTCAGGAAACAGCACTGGGCTAAGAGTATCTGAAGTATGATGCTCAATAAAGCTTTTGGAGAGACAGAGAACCTTGTCGTCATGGCCCGTGAGGTCTGGGCAGAGCTGCACCACTCACCTGTAGTTTTACACATGAGGGAAAACATCCTTAGGAGTCAATGTAGAGCAGGCTTCCATTTGGCAAGCAAATAAAACACAAATAACTGATTAGAAGAACATTCAGTTCCAAAGGAAGATCAACATTTAAGGCCATTGGGCTGGACTGCTGAAAGAGACAGCTATATAAAGGATAGTGTAATACTAGAGAGGAAAAATGTCTGTGTTTGGGGCAGACTAGGAAGATTTTCTGGGTTTATCCATGAGATATTAAAGTGCTCTTAGGTATTTTCTTTGCAGTGTGTGGTAGTCTCGCAACCCATGAGTTTGAAGCTGTTTGAGGTCATACTCTCTAGTTTGGGAGTAAAAGTCAGAATCCAGGTTGCACTTCAGGCTATAGCTTTTTTGTGTGATAATGCAGATAAAAGCTACTCCCCTTAGTGCCAAAAGTATGTCATTACCTCCCCACAGGTCCTCCACAGATGTAGTTTCCTGACCTTGTTCTGTTTCCTTAATTACATGTATGTCGACTGGGACATGGAGCCTGCAATAATCTGCATTTCTACGCAGCTCTTTAGTGGAGAAGACTTTGGGAAATCTTCCTCCCAACATTCTGCTGATTAACCAGTGGATATTGCCTGGGTTCAGGTGGGAAAGTGAGAGAGACTGGCTCAAAATTGAGAAACCAGCTTAAAATCTTACAGACCAGCTTAAAATCTTTAAGAAATTAGTGGTAGAGGCATCGGTTCAATGCAAGGTGAATAAAAAACAACCTGTGGAATTTGTGTATGTGTGTATGTGTTTAAAACAAAAAGATTAAAAAAAATTATTCCTTTATTCCAGCTAGGTCAAAGGATATGGAATGTTTTTTTTTTTCCCCCCATGAAAGTATAGTTAAACAGTACAAAATAACAAGGATAGTACCTTCCTTATGCTTTCAACACTAAAAATGCAAAATCCTAAAGGAAAAGATTTGTCCAGGTTTTGGATAAGATCTGAACACGTTCCCATAAAAGGAGTTAGGTAAATATCTCTCACAAAGGTTAAAGTCACCAAAGAGCTGTAGGGTTTCTGATCTGTAAAAACTTGGCCCTGATCACTGCCTGGCTGTGCTTGGGCTTTGGATCCAAATGTTCCAGGTCTGAAAACAATCAGCCTGGGGGCAGCCCTAAGGCGTCTGAGGGGAACACCTTGAAGAGAGCGACAAAGCTGGAGACAGGGCGTCCTGTGAGAGACAAGGTGTGTCCTGTGAGAGGCGACCTCATTGCTCTTTACAGCTCCAAGGGGAGGGACACGCTGATCCCTTCTCCCTGGGGTCCAGTGAGAGGACTGGGAATGGCTCAAAGCTGCACCAGAGGAGGCTCAGACTGGGTATAAAGAAACACTTCTTTACCAAGAAAGTGGTCAAACACTGGAGCAGGCTTCCTAGAGAGTTGGTCTATGCCCCACACCTGTCAGTGTTTAACAGGAACCTGGAAAATCCCCTTAATAACCTGCTTTATCTTTTGGCCAGGTCTAAAGTGGTCAGGCAGTTGGACTGGATGATCACAGTAGGTCTCTTCTAACCGGACTACTCTATTCTGTAGCTAATCTTCTTTCATCTAATTTAGGATATCTACTTCCAGACGAGAGGAATTGTGCCCTGGAAGTGCCTCTGTATTCCCAGTGGAAGTTAGCACCCTTTAAATGCAGATATAGATACATATCAGAGTTGATCAGAAGAATCCCATACTTGGTAGTTTCAATCACCGGTTTCCACAATGATATAAAGAGTAAGATTCTATTTTTAAAATAGTGATGCTTAAACTTGTTCTGCCTTTTTTTTTTTCTTTTCCTATAAAAGGCTCATTTTCATTGGTTGGAGAAGCAGTTAAAACAAATAAACACTTCAAGCTCAATTTGATGCTTGGTTGTGGTTTTGTTATTTTTTTCCCCCAAAAAGGACATAAGACATCTAAAAATGTTTGTATAGCAATTAAATAGTTTAATCTTTATGCAGACTCTCAATATTTATTTATATTTCCTCATATTAAGAAATGGCAAATGAAGCATTTCTTATTTACTGAATTCTAATTTCAACTTTGGATTTTATCAAGCTGTGTTTAGATGGAGATTGTTAACAGTCAAAAGCCAAAATTATTCATTTTAGTAATTTACCTGACAGAAAGTATGCAGTAAACAAGAAAGCTTATGAAATAATTTTTTGAATGGAAAATTAATAAAACTAATGGGTCTGTGAAAGAAACCATGACGGTACCAAAGACTGGGTCTGGGTACCACAGGCATGGTATCTAAGAGTCATGTAAAGTAAACTTAGTCCTCAGAAGGGTTTCTGAAAATGCCTAGCCAGCTTGGTGCTCAGCTCGTATAGTAATGATTAAGGGACAGTGTGAATTGCATCCTCTGAAATCTTTGTATGCTCTCATGCCTTTGGGGAAGTGGATACCTTTTCTCCAAGATCCTAATTCTCTGATCTGTGTAAAGGATATACTCTGTTTAATGATTTAAATGAGGATATAAATTTTCTTGCTTTTTTTCCCCAGTTGTCCAACACATTTCTTAGCAGTATAAATGGAGGAAAGATTCTTCCCACTCCTGTGAGCTAACTTAAATGCTCAGGGGAAATTCAGGCAAACTTTTTTCAAATGTGCAATGGAGTCTGAGCATGCTTTCAGTCAGGAGAAATGTAAATATCAGAACTTGCTTAATTGAAAAGACTGAAAATAATGTAAATATTTAATGTAGTGCATGACTTTGCAATGTATTTATAAGGTGAGCTGACCTCAAAAGTTTCCTTAACTACATATAAGAGTAGCACCTTTTATCTCATTGGAGTTAAGGAGAGCTCATTGATTCAGAATATTTTTAAAGTGTACATAAACAGTTTTCAGGTATTAAATCTTGGCCTGAATGTAGGGTGTTATAAAATCAAATGTAACTTTAAGCAGGCCTATTTTTTAATAATAAAAATATGTTTAAATAGGAAAAAATATTAGCTGCTATAAAGTAGCAAATGTTATCCATCCTGCTAGAATTGTTTAAAAATGCATCAGTTTTATAGGTTATTTTGGCTCATGTAAATTAAAATTTATCAGGCTGACTTGAGGCAGGTGATGCCAATGACCTATTTAGTCCCCTTCTATCCAAGGGACTAAAGATCTGGTAGTTAGTGAGTTTGGAGTGGGTATTTCAAGCTTGGATTCTGGTCAAGCTGAAGGCCTTAGACAGAGAGACTATTTATTGCCTTGGCCAGGAAAATAAGAAGTCATTGTGGAGGCTGACAGACCAGCCATGAAAAGAATTCCCTTGACTCCAGGGAGATCTGAAGCCCATCTTCTCAACAGGGAGTGGATGACCAGGTTGGAAACCAAAGCCACATCTTCATCTGAAGAAAGAAGATATGCCCTGTGAGAGTCTTGGTGGCCTGTGGAAGCAGGTAGATGCAGAGCCAGCCTGCACGCCATTTCTGTGGCTGTGGCTCATCTCTTCTGCTTGTTCCTCTGCCACCCAAACTCATGCTCATCACCTTCTCCTTCAGCTGCCAGGAGCATTCTGGGCAGTGGGTGATGCAGCAGCAGCAGCCAGGGGCTTGCCCAGGTCCTTGTGAAACAGGGAGAGGAGGCTTGAGAAGTGAAGGGAATGTATGGGTCATGGAAAAACCTACCAGCAGCTCTATACGTCCCTTACACAGCCAAACCAGCACTGGTAACACCTAACACAGCTCAGTCACACTTGTCCTTCTGAAGCTTTAATCACCTTTTACACTGCTTGTGCAACAGCAAGTAAGTAAATAACCAAAAGGAAGACGTTCAAGTTGAGCAGTTCAACAACCTCCCATGTCTCCTCTGAGCAGCATTATCAGTTGGGCCTTTGCCCTGGGGGCCACATTTCCTTGGGGAAAGCCAAAAAGATTGTTATGTCTGGACAAAATATTGCTTTTCTTTGCTGACATTTCTCTTTAAGGAAAAGGTGTTTAGAAGAAAAGTTAAGCTCAGAATATTAAGCCTGCCTCAAATGGATGTGTCAGTTTTATTGGAATTCTAATTAAACATAGACTCATAAAAAAGAATACCTTCCCAATTTAAATATGGCTAGCTCTCATATCTGTGTGATTCCAAAACTTATGATGACAGATTAATGACTAGACTGAAAGTCTGTCATAACCTGGTAGGATAAAGCTAATCCAAATCGACTATATGCCATGATTTAATGACAGAAAGTTATTGAAAAGTACAAGAGTAATTAAGTGGAAATATAATGGAGGAAGCATTTTTCTGAGCTCTGGCACTGTGGACACAGCCTGCCACCTGATATGGTTGGTTAGACCAGCAGGTCTGGAGTAGTAATACATTTTTATGTTACTTTTTAAAGAAACTGTGTCTCAAGTAGTCCATCAGTAAAAATTTGTTCTGAAAAAAATCATGACAGCTTTGGCAGCTATAAAACAGAGGTGCTTTGTTTAACTGGGTGACACTAATTACAGGTAAGAGCTCTATAAACACAATCTTTTGTTCTCTGGAAGCTGGACAACATACAATAAAACTCTCGCATAACAAAAATGTCATCTGTAAATAAACAGAAAGTAACTGCATTTTAATTGAACACTGATAAGAAAATAAGTTAGGGCAACTTAAACTTAATTTTGAGGCTTTGTTTTTTTCTGTTCTATTGAAAAGCTTTTTGGAATACCTCCGTCTGGGTCTTTCAGTGGTGTACTTATATATAGGCTGAGCTGTGCACTGATCCAAGCTAGTCGGCTTCATAAACTCATTCTTTTGGTCCAAATCTCTGTGCCTGCTTAACACTGGCTACAGGCACAGTGCAGGTGCTTTGTCTAATGGTGGCCAATAGCAGAGACAGCAGAGTCCTATCAGCCTTACGTTCTGTCTGAGCCAATGAATGCTAGTAAGAGGCTGAATTCAGCTTGCATTTGGTTTCAAGACAGAGCTAGGATCCTTGCACAAATCCTATACTCCTCCATGCACACATAACAGCTTTGTTAATGCTACCTGGATCTGCTTGCCTTGTGTTTTCCACTGCACAGAGGAGATGTATGCTGAGAGATGTCCCTTTCTAAGGTTGAAGTGAAAGTGGCCAAGTGTAGGTGTCTATTGATGGAGAGAGATCAGACTGTTAGTAACAGATTAATCAATGGCAAGCATTACATAAACTGCAGGTGAAATTCATCTCCAGTATCCTGTATGTCTGAAACATACACAAAACTCATCTATGCTGTTTATCCAGAGTTCTCTGTAGTTGGTGGAGGGAGTAGTGCTGTTCCAGAGGATGAATTACCACAGAGTATGCCTGAGGTATGGTAGGTACGACATGCTTTATCAATGCTTTACACACTGCTCGTGACATCTGGCCTTAATATATTTCAGATAATTTAGTGCAAACAGTATTTTAAGTATTGCCATACTGAGTATTAATGCAGAACAAACTGAAATGTAGAGATGTTCTGGTCTGCAATTAGAAATATGTATTCTGTGCAGATGAAGTATGTTTGGGAGAGAAATGCATGCAGCAGAAGTCAGGGTGGTGTATGTGGCTACTTTGACAGGTGCTGAGGCACTACAGTGCTCAGAGCAGGCTGGACTGTGCCTGGGAGGCCAATGTTTCATTGCCTGAATTCAGAGTGAGGGAACAGGTATGATGTCCCCATTCATCCTTGAAATCCTGAATTCAAACCATTTCTTACCATTTCTTACCATTTCTGCAGAAGGCCTGACTCCAAGTCGCTTTGAAACACCTTCCTCCCTCAGATCCACCTCTCATTTCACTGTAGGTTGGAAATTCATCTGCAGATCTCTGTGGTGAGGGAGATGAAGAAGCAAGCAGTGAGCTCTTTGGATGCGATGAATTTTAGAGGTGTGAAGAAAGGAGGCTGTGGGCTCTGTTTATAGGATTTTTGCAGTCTACCTCAGGGCCCAGTTTATCAAGGGTGGTTGCCCTTTTACTCCAAATCTCATCCTGTAGGCCAGACTATATTTTAACAATCTGGGGAAAGCTATTGTAACTGTTCTTTCATAAACAGCGCGAGCTCCAGCGATGTGGATGTTTTCACAAGTTGTGCTGCCCATCAGTCACAAATTCCGTGACAGCACAACTGTGTGGCTGACAAGACGGTAAGAACCCGTTTTCCTTCAGCTCCTCCCGCCTGCCTCCCCACGGGGGCCGCTCGGGCAGCGGTCCCTGNGGGCCGAGCCGGGGCCGTGCCGGGAGCGCGGAGCGGCAGCGGCAGCAGAGGGAGCTCTGCGATGGGGAATGGCCCGGGCAGAGCCCAGCGAGCCGCAGCTCCGCTCTCCTCCCGGCCGCGGGGAAACCGAGCCCTGCCCTGCCCAGCAGTCCCGGGCAGCGCTGAGATCCTTTATTTACGGAGGAGCAATATCGCCAGCCGGCCGAGCCGTCCCCAAACTGCGGTATCAAGGGGACTTCGGTTCTTTCTCGGAGTTCGGCTCCGCAGCGCACGCCGCAGCAAGGCTGCCCAGGGATGGCATTTGTGTGGAAATAGCGGCTGTGGGACATCAGAGCGAGGCGAAAGGCCGAGGGAATACAGCTGGAATCCCGAGTGCTTTCCTGGGATCAGAAAACATGCTTGTATTGTTGGGGATGAGGTATTAAATAAATTAATTTAAAACCCCACGTGTATTCCGAGTGGGCTTTCGTGCCTTTGTAATTGCTGTACTTAAATTACCAGGTATAACTCTCATTTCAGCAGACACTTTACAAAGTTTTCAAATAATATTTAATTGATATTTAGTTTCTTTTAAACTACTTGCTGCAGAGCAATAACAAAAATTTAGGACGACTTCTTTTCAAAACAGAACCGAACTAGGTAGCTTACTCTTAGAAAAGATGAAATAACTGAAATACTGGAGCTAAGCAGCTTGCAAGAAGTGTGCTAGTTAGAGCTTTGTAACGTGGACATAAACATGAAGTTTTATGTGCCTTTCTTATATTACCAAGTAGTATATTTTAAAACTCTAGTTTGCCCTGGAGTTGTGAAAAACAATAAATATGTTGCCAGTTGGAAATATGACTGCTCACTTTAAGTGTCACCTGTAAATTAAAAATTAAATAGAAAATCAAACTGAAAAGAGAAATTCATTAAATTGAAATAAGCCCAAGTGAATAAGTGCAATATCTCACTCAAATGAAAAAGCATAGGGCAAGAGCTTGTTTGCTGGAGACTTTTTGTCCTCCCTGTGTAGTTTTTGTCCGACATTTCTAAATGGCATAAATACTTGCAAGTTCTGGGTATTTTCAATTACTATTGTTAGACAGAAAACCAGTTTCAGTTTCTTCAAACCTTATTTCATTGAATGTGTCTGAGTCATAGGAAAAGTCATTCCATCATGTCTAGAAACTGTTTTTACTCAGAGCACTTGTCAGGAAAGAAAATAAACAAGTATTAGTTCCTGCCACCATTCATTTCAGAACAGTTACAACCAATATAATTAGGTCTCAGATTTTTTTTTTAAAAAGGTCTGAATGAAAAGATATAAGATTATATATGTCAGTTGCTGAACATTTGGCATGAACAGCTTTTCCAACACTTGCTCTGGTTATTATAAGGTTTGAGTTGTAAATGACTGCATTCAGCAGCAAACCTGTCAGGTTGGAGAGCTTTTCATTAAATGTTTGATCTAGAAATTTTTAATCAGCGCACAAATAAAACAAATTATTAAAGCTCTACATCAGCTGCAGCATGTGTAATTGGGATGAACGGGGTGATGTAACTGCTGGGGAACAGCACAAGCATTCTTGACAGAAGGCCTGGAGCTACAGAACTTGTTACCACTGGAGATGAAACAGAGCCTGAGTCTTAACCTGTATCTTGAAAATGGTAAGATGCACCTATTAAAGACATTCCCAAATAACCTGGTGATAAATCATGTACCTTGAAGAGCTTTGTTGAAGAAGCTGGGGAGGGATCACCTTCTAGAATAGCTTGTGTTTGTGGAATATCGCTGGGATGGAGCGTGTACTGAAAGCACATGAGATTTTATTTAGGAAAGGAAAAATAAGCATTTTATATTCTTAAGCTTTTTACTGCTGTTCTCTGTCTTATGTGAAGGATCTTTAAGAAGTTATCTAATGTAAACTATTTTGTGATTTTAGTACATTAATCGGGGTAGTAGTTGTAACTGTTCTGAAATCAATGGTGCTACTATGTCTTTGGTAGTTGAGATGCTGGTACAAGTGATGCCAGTATTTTAGCTTAAAAACAGGAGTTTTTTAATCTTGTCTGGTTAGTGAAATTTCTGAAAATATCAGCAGTGAGGTGTTGCAAGTAGACTAACAATGAAAAGGGCAGCTAATTTAGATTAAAAGCCAATGCCACATAACTACAATTTCTAGGGTGGTTTTGTTTAACATTTATGTCTAGACTAAGATACAAAATTTCTATTTTTTAAGTTTTGTTTCTTGTCTTTTAAGAGTTTAAGTTAGGAAAGAATACAAAAGCAGAGAGTAACGTTTTGCTCAGAAGTCTGCAATAAAGCTAATGTTTCACAGCTGAGAAATCTGTTTTTTGTCACTCCATCAGAGAGTATTGCTGCAGGTTTGTGCGCTTGAAGTCAGCAGCTGAGGTGAGTCAGTGAGCATTCCTATAGTCAGACTCAGGAGTGAAGTCTTACCCTCATCCAAATCACCAGAATTTTTACTGCCCTTTCCAGGGGAGCCAGAACTTTGCTTTAAAACATTAAATTTGGCAGCAGCAAGGATCCCAGCAATCTGTGTGTCACACTGTTGGCTTTGTGCTGGGATACCCATGCAAACCTTTGAGTGTTTTCATCTTCAATCCCAGATATAGCAGAGGTAGAAAAACTTGAGTCCTGCTTCTGATCCAGAGCCTCACAAGTCTGAAACAACAGGAAGAGAAATATGTCTTGAAATTGCAGGATCTGTCACAGTTAAACATAGCCCTTGTGACAAAAACTCAGTGCAGAAACCAGATCTGAGTCTTGGTCTCTAGACACACACATGGGCTAATGCTCACCACATGGGAAGGCACCAAAGGTAAATGAAAGCAATTTTTGGTCAAAAATCTTTCAACTCCCACATTTTAATTCTGTACAGCTGCCAGTCTTTGATGGTGTCTCCGTGCAGGACGAGGGACCTGGAGGTGTTGGAGCCAGCCACGAGGCCAGGAATGGTGCCGAGGGGCTGTTTTTAGGTGTCTTTGGAAAAACACATCTTTAGTGCTTTGTAGGATAAGGGGATTAAAAGGTTTTATTAATTGGTTTAATGGAAGCTGGTTTGGCTGTGGCTCCCTAGGCCACAGGCAGCTCCATGTATAGCTGGGCAGCCTCAGCTGGCTCTGCAGCTCCCAGCCCTGACAGAGGTGTTGTGTTTCCTTCCCTTTGTGTCCTCTTGGGCCACTGTAGGAACAGAAAATGTGACTAATAAAATTTGCCATCATCTGTAATTTTTACTCCCACTGTACCTTTAAAATAAAGTGTTTCTTGCATTCTTTTTTCCTTGTAATTTTATTTTTTTTAATTTATGCCTTGCCTTATGAACAGCAATTTATATCCTGTGTGTCTTATCTCAGGTAAGATAAAAATAGTGGCTTCACTCCATCAGTGTAATCAGTTGTGTTAATGTCTCTGATTGTAGGCTTGGCTCAGAGTTTGCATTACCCCATACAGGCTGTGTCTGTGCAGGTACAATCTATAGATACCTTTAAAAACTACGACATGTTAAAAAAAAAAAATCTGAATTATGAGACAGTAGTTTTTAAGAGATATTTTTGAACAAAAACCCCCAATGTTTTCCTTCAGATTACAAGTCTTTAAAACTTATCACTTGAAATTGAACAACTTAGTGTATTTTGTGTCATTTCTATATGACTTGCTAAACATGCTCTGAACAGAGTATAAGCCAGTGCTTATAGACACTGAAAAAAGTTCCCAGTTATGGTGTGAAAATAATCATGTGTTTCTCTATGTGGTAAACAAGAATATAATTAGATGCTAGAATTTGCTGCCTTTGAAGAAGGTTGACTTTGGTACAGCCAAATATCCTCATTGGCTAATCAGTTTATTTCTTCTCTGATTCCCTGAAGACCTCCCTACAAACTACATCTCATACTTTGCCTGGCTCTTTTCTGCTTCACTTGCAGATGAATGCTTCCAAAAGAAATGAAACTCCTTAAGAAGTACTTAGCTCCCTGTTTCAAAGTTACTCTTTCTTTTCTAGAAGCACTCAACAGCAGCAGAGTTCTGGACAAACTTTCTCTTCGTTATTTCATTCCTGAGGCATGGACAACCTTGGCATTTTTCTGTGCATATATTTTAGTAGCTCACAACACTTCACCATCTCTGATCGTCGTGCCTGCTCGTCCCTGTATGTCCTTCCCAGTGGGGAAAAGCTGAGATGTAAACACCAAGTCAGCAATTCATAGTAAAACTTATAAGAGAATCACCACATCTAGGATTTCAGCAAAAGTCTTTTTTCCCCTTGCACTTCCAGCAGGCTTTTTGCCATCTCTTAGGGCCTTCCACAAACAAATTGATGTCTCAATCAGTTGTAATTGCCTTCTTTTATTCTACTCTCCTGCACACAAATAAGCTGCTACATTTCCTTTTTTTTTCCTAGGTATTTTTGTTAAAGAGGACCAGCTCTATCGCTGTCTGGCCATTTGATTTCCACTCTAGCCCTGTGATCTTTACAGCACTGTTTATTTCATGCTACCTTATGCTGAGCGTCATCGGATCTTCTGGCAAGGCTTGCGTCGTTTTTCTTTCCTGACATTAGCTATTTATCTTTGCTACTGAAACAATACTTGAAACCCTTTAGAAGTACAGCTTCAGAAAAACAAGTTCTCCCTTCTTCCACGGTGCAGCTTTATTTCCTAAAGGCGTTTCTAGCAAACCTTGCTATAGCTGAATGATTTTTAGTGGTGCTGTTTGCTTAAAGGACCTAGGTAATCCATCCTGGATATAGAAGTACATTCATCTTTTCTAGCAGCAGGGACTATGGAAAGCTGTTTTATTTCCCATTCTGATTTCTCTTCAAGCTCGGATATGTCCACTCCAGCTATACAAGTGGTGACAATGGGTACTCTCTGCCCGGTTTGTATGGCGGCTATTAAGGTAAAATTGAAGTTAAGTGGGATTTTTTTTGAGCTAGAAGGATGATATTTAATTTCTATGCTTCTCTATTACTTGCTCATATAGACCCCCAAACCATCCATGCTTCCTTGTAATTTATTCACAGGGCCTTGTGAGACTTTTATGCTGACAAATATTTCAGGGATTCACTTTTATTCTTATGCTTACAACTGAGATATATAACTTTCAGCAGAAGGAATTAATTTACTGTCTTGTTTGGTATCAGGTGAGTCTGAATTCCAATTTCTTGTTTATTTACATAACATTTTAATTTGGTGGCTAGCCCTGCTATTAGCTAAAGTTAAGCTATGTGAATAAGGGTCTTATTTATGCCTTTGTGTAACATCCAAGAAAAACCCCTCCTTGAAAATTTCACTGCGTTTCATGTACCTTGTATTTTAGAAGGCTTTTAAAATTCGTTTGCCTTGAATATTACATTGCAAATGTAATATTGTAACTGTCACACACAGTGTGCTGCTTGATCTGTGAGGGGAGGGGAAGGAGAAGGGGAAATCAGGTTCAAAGTGTGTGCTGTGTCTTTTTTCCTACTTCTCAATTTACTGTTGCTTTCATATGTCATTTCTTCTTTTTCACATTACTGTGCTGAGGATGGAGACAAACTTAATGATTGTAAAATAAAATAAATGACCTGCAAATATTTGTCTGTCTTATTTTTTTGCATTATCATCTCAGATTAATGACTGTCTCCATTTCAAAAGTGAAGATATTTGAATGCTTCTCCCTTTTAAACAAGGAAGAAAGCATGCAAAAGAAAATTTCATAATTAAAAAGTGAATAATTCAGAAAGAGATTCCATTAAAATAATTTTTTTTTATACCAAGTATCGAACATGTTTCAAAAATCCAATCTGAAACTCACCTACATACAAATACAAGTTATGTAAATGTTTCCTCCAGGAGTAACTAGGAGAGGCATTAATCCCTGAGTCTCAAGTCTCCGAAATATTTGCAAACTACTTGAAGTATTTTGCTGTAATTTTTTTCCAATGTAGTCATACATTGGACCCTGTTACATTTTAATAATTGATTACAGACATGGGATGAAATGTTGGCCCCACTGAATCCATGGGAGTTTTCCTATTGACTTCAGTGAGGCCAGGATTTTACCCATGGAGTTACATCAGTAAAACAGAACAAACCTGATTCTGTACTTCAGCTAAAATAAAATCCAGGGCATATTCTGTGTTACGAGAATGAAAGCAAAGCTGTACCTTTTCTAAAAAAGGTTTTGTGCATCTATACTATTTTGATTAAATGAATGTTTTTGCACCTGTTGGGTTAAAAGCAATAAAAAGCAAACCTGCTGTCGTTGTTTTGGAATGTGTATCTAATTTTATAATACATACCACAGTAGTTCATCCTAAATTAAAAAATTGCAAGTTTAATTTTTTTCGTACGCAAGTAATATAATCTCTAAGTCACATGTGAAAGTACCATGTAATTTATATAGTCATGATGTCAGCAGTATATTATGTAAGTTCTTAATAGCAGATGAGGTTTAGTAGTGCAGACTGATTTTTGTTTTATTTAATGTGACTTTTGGTAATTTTCCTCTTGAAAAAAGGGTTTTTCAATCCCTGGGTCACCAGGGCTTTTTATTTCTCCCTGATAGGGCTGTTATTTACATGTGTCTGAACAAAATCATGCTAAAAAAAAATTACTGACTTTCCTGACTGATGTTTTTGTGAAATGCTGGCAGTGCTGCGTGGCAGCAAACACTTTACTTCTCTTGCTGCAATATCATAATTATAAATTTTGTAATTACATGGGAACTTCTGGGATTATCCCTCATCATCTCCTCAGTTTTTCAGCTAGAAAATAAGGAAAAAAGTTTGTTTGATTGCAAAGCCTATCTAAGCAGACTATATAGAGAACAGTAAGAGTGGTTATGAATCCACAAACTGTGGGAATCTCCATTACAACCCCTCTTCAGCCCTCATGTATGGGCTAGAAAATGAGCCCCTGACATTCCACACTGCTGCCATAGAGTACCTGCACATTCTCATGCAAAATATTTCCTCTCATTCTGTTTCCTGCAGCAAAACCCATGCAGTGAGTAATGTGAAGGTATGAATGAGACATCTTTATGGCACATTTAAAGGAGGAGGAACACCTTTGTATCTCTGACATTCATGACATCCCCAAGAAGAGAACCAGTAGAAGATAGTCTGTTAAAAAAAAAGTTACACTTAAAAAATGTCGGTAAGATCTTTTTGCCACATGACCCCATGATTTTTATCTGTAAATACAGCTGTTATGTTATTTGAGTCCTTTAATAATCAGAGATTTGACCAAGTGAGACAGATAAGAACTTGTATTTTTTCCTTCTTCTCTAAATAGGGTTTCTAAATTAGGCTTTCAGAAACATACAAAGATGTTATATCTTCCAACTCTTCTTTTTTTAACCTCATTCTGTTCTAGCACTAAAATAACAACAATCCACTAACTAAAAAAACAACAATCCAATAAACTAAGATCAACTAAAATCCAGTCAGAGGCCAAAAATCTACCTAAACCTCCATATGTGTCTAACTGGAGCTATAGTATAGTATCAAATCAGTCTTCCATATAATGCACTAAACAATTAAATTATTACTAGGAGTATTCCAACAAGTGCAGTGTTAAAAATGGTAAAATAAATACAAAAGAAGTCACACAGGATCTCTGTGGAAGAGAAATAATGTGAAAAATTTTGCTACCTCATCCCAAAAGACCATGAAATAATGGTGTATGAAGGAAACAAACTGTTCTTTGAATTGTTGTGAGTGTAGAAGGAAATACAAAGTCTCTCTTTTTGGTGTCCTGGAATAGAGCACATGGCACTCAGCTACAATGAAGAGATCATCCAGGTATCTGGGATCTGACCTCCTTGGAGAACCATTGTGTACCTGCTTGTCCACAAGAGGTGAGGAGTTAAATGGCATTGTGTATCAGGGCTGAGAGAACATATGTGCCTTGAACAGGCACCAAGAGCAAATGTACACTGAGATCAGCAGGAGAGGAGGCTGGTCAAACTGTGCTTCCTGACATGCTGGCATCACTCATGAATGGAGCAGGAGAAATGATGAAAAAAGAGGAGACAATTCTCTCTCTCTTGCTGTTCTGGGCCTCGTGTGCATCCTCATTATTGTCACCAGGTTGAGGAGGCCAGCACACACCTTTCTGCATGAATGGGCTTCCATTTGGGTCCTTTCTGTGGGAAAGGCTGTGCTTCTCCGTTATTCTGCTCATTCTTTTTATGTGGCACAAGCATGATCTACAGCTACCCTTAACTTCACCAAGAGAAAGGAGAAACATGGAATAAAACTGATTTTGGGCAACTTAAGAGTTGCTTAAAGCTCAGTTAGGTGCACCCAACCAACACATTTTAAACAATGGTTAAAAGCCTGCGGGTCTAGAGCAAGCCTCCTTCCACCAGCTAGCTCTGTGGTTTCTCAGTAGTGAACACACATTGATTTTGTCCTACAGACACTCAGCAGTTCAGTTCCGACAGGGGAGTTTGGAGTTAAGTGATTCGATGCTTCACAAGCAGCCTTCCAGGAAGTGGAAAAGGAATGGCCAATTTCTGGGCTGTGGCTTCTGCAGCATAGATGAGGTGTAACACGGAGAGCTCCTGCTTGGCTCATCCAGCTTCAAGTCACTTTGCCTTTGCAGATAAACTCTATCAAAGAGAACATGAATCGCCTCTTAGATCCATTTTCAGCACTCACATAATTTTGTAAAAACCAGGAGGTATGCTAGGCATCTTTATTTCCAGAAGGGATAGAACTGTGGCAATTAGTACTGTTATGGGACAAAATGTGCTCTCGTGTAATCCGTATTATCGATGTATGTAGAAACTTCCCCTTGCAAAACATTTTCCTGCTTTGCCTGTACTCCTACTGAGACCTGGCTCTGTATTTTTGTCACCTGCTTAAAACACAAATGCCATTAAGAAAAAGCAAGACCATCAGATGAATGGGGGAGGAGATAGATGTAGAGCACAGAAATGCAGATGTGACTTGTTTGGCATCCCACAGGACTGTTTCACATCCCTGCAATGTATCACACTTCCCTTCCTCTCCAGTCCACTCGAGAAATGATACAGTAGAACAGGAACAGTGTTTACCATTCGCATTTCAGCTAATAGAACTTTTATTTTTTTTTTTTTAATGTTTGATACTACTTAACTTCTGGCTAACTCTACTTATTCACCAGTTTCTGTCTCAGCTTTAAGACTAATCTGGTACTTCCTAGTGAGCTCCTGAAACCACAGAGAATACTTGGTTCCCTTCACGGATATCCCATTTAGTCTGTTACTAAAATAAGGAGAGGTGAGGTCTGAACAAAGATGTAATAATTAAGAAATCGAGCATTTCATAAAAACACCAGAATTACATTTATTCAAGCTATCACTAGGATTATTATACATTAAATAGAATAATTTTTGCCTCCTTTTAAAATGCATTTTACTATCACCATGGGTTAAAGTATATGTTAAGATCTAGAAATCAATTTTTCCCCTTACCATTTTATTTCTTAGGCTTCACTTCTGTGTATCTAGTGGTGAATTACTTTTTTTTGTGGATAGTTTCACATGATAAATGGGGAGATCTGAAGTTTCAGTAGCACGTAAGGAGGTGAATAAATTACTGTTCGATTAGACTAAAAGATACTGCTGAAAAGTACTTGTAACAAGATAATTGCAAGTGCCAGAGCTGAGAGTAATGCTCAACACTGGCAGCAGCTTAGTTAAACATGTGGTTAATGATGTTATAGGAAGAATGGGTATGTAAAATATTCAACTTTACCAGCAGTAAATATTCATTTTATGTGACAGCAATAGTGACTTGCTGAGACTGATATTTGACATACAAAACTCCTATAATTATTTTAATATCTTTACTTCCCAATGATTTTAATGATATGACAAAGATTTTAGGTGTTTGCTGAAACAGCACTACTGTCATTTACTATCAGTCAAACAAAATGTCATTCTAACACACATCACTTCAAATATCTGAGTAGTTTTCATACCTATTAAACTACTGTTGTAAAGAGTGTGTTCTTTTCAGGTTTTATACTTACAGACTAAAACTGACAAAGACCTATATGGTAAACATTTGTTAGAACATACAATACAGAAAAGTATGTAAGCTGGGATTTTGCCATAAGAAGAAAGCAGCTTTATAAAAGCCTGAGTATAAAAATAGAAAAGCAGCGTATGACTTAGTACCTTTAAATTAATTTATGAAAAAACCAGGTAATGCCTCATGGAGTTGATTGCTCAGTACTTTTCATTACAAGTTTCTTCAATCTCTTAAAAGCATTGCCAAGTTTTGAACCATTCAGGATGGAGTTTTCCTGCCCTAGGCAGGAGTATTTTTGAAAGCTGCTCCCAAAATTCAATCATTCCTGAACAATATTCCATAAAAAGGAAGTTTCCTTGCCTAACATTAACCCGTATTTCACAAGTTGGTGTTTTTTGTTTGGTGGTGTTCTGATTTGGTTAGTTAGTTAGTTAGTTGGTTTTTTTTTAACATATAGTGCTTTTGGAGCAGGAACCTGAAGCTCTGCAGCATGATCATTTTGCTGTTCCAGGAGGTGCCTTTGATTAGCGTCTAAGATTTGTTCAAATTTGTCCCCCGTATAGAGCATGTTCTCAAGTTACAGCTTGTCAGCTGAGCTGTGGTAACTGACTCTGTGTACATTCCTCATTTGCCGAGTGGAATATGCTAATTAAAACCACCTTTAGAGGAGTTCATATTAAAGAGTTGTTCTTCACAGTGACAGCACACGAGCAGACATTGGCTCAACTTGAAAGTAGCAAAATTGCAGGCAGAGGAATGTCTCTTTTACTATCAATATCCCACAGTTTAAATCAAGAAAGAACTTGGCAATTACATTTTCTCAACGTCCCTTCTCTGCTCAGTGTCCTCAGGCTGAAGGCATCGACACATTTTCTTCTCTGTGAACTGCTCAACCACCAGGGATTAAAGTGAGCGTAGAACAAAACAAAGCTGCACCTCAGTGCTCCTTTTCACATCCCCATTCAGAGATCACAGTGAAGGTTGGTAACAGGCAAAAGAAAAATGGAAATAGAGAAGTAAAGGAGAGAGAAGGAAAGAAATAGAGAAGTAAAGAGCTGGAAGAGGGAGGAGAGCAACAGAATCTGAGGATAGCAAGTGAAACAGAAGTTGGGCATGGGGGAAAGCAATAATATGTGACACATATTGCAGCAGATTTCAACCTCAGAGGAACCGTTGACATTATTCTGTATTCATTCTCCCCCCAGGGACTACAGCTCATTTTGAGAGTCTTTCCTCGGGCCCTGAGACTCATATCAGGAACCCAAAACCTCTTGGGCTCTGCTGTCAGCGAAAACCAAGGTAATCACCTATCAAAGCATTTGTCACCACCCTCTGTGGGGCAGACACACACAAACTGCTACCACAAGCTGCCTGTCTCTTTAAGTGGTAGAGATCTGTCCAGATACGTATGTGGCAGGTAAAGCTATTGATCCAAATAAAGTGGTGGTCCTGTTCATCTTGCTTTTAGGATCTTTGCCATAACTGAGTCTTACTGCAGAAGTAGCTGGGGGGTTCAGGCCCTGTTGTCCTTGACTGGCACCTGAATTCTGCATTGCCATTTACAGTTTGGTCTCATTGAGAAAACGGAAGAAAGAGCTCACTGCAATCCCAGGAAAGCCCATTGATCAGCCCCAGTGCCAGCTGCATGTCTGTGAGAAGTGTGAGTACGTAAATTGTATGATGAAATCTCAATGAGAGATGCAGAGCTGTTTCCTGTGCTTAAATCTTTTTGTCATGGCCTTAAAAACTGCTGTGTTCGTGTATGCTAAAACCCTTCCTGTGGGACAGAAATAACTGCAATTATTAATTTAGTCATCTGTGTAGTTTATAATTCCAGGATGTTTAGAGGTAAGGCACTTTGCACTTGATATGCAATTTCCAGAGATAATACCTGACAAAACGAAGGCTTACAGTGACAGCGTCATTGAGCTTTATCCTAAGGAGTTAAATGAGTTCAAAACCTATCATCAGTCACTGGTAGGATTCGCTTCTATCTGCTTAAATCCTGCATAAAGTTCCAGTTAATTGTTAGAAGCTGAAGATGATAATTAGACAGCCTAATATAAACCTGCGGAAGAATGGTATTATTAGGAGTAAAGTGCTGTATTACTGCCATTTGTAAAGTAGTTCCCGATTTTGGCAGTACGTGTTGTATTACTCTCTCCTCTCTTAATGGAATATCAGAGAAAAACCAAACTGAGCAAGCCATTGCAGATTCTGAGACCCTCAAAACACCGAGCTTTCTTCCTGAGACGTTCCAGGCTTAGGTGATAAAACACTGCATCAGAATTAAGTCATACCTCCTGGCATGAATCAGCTGCTAAATCCAGTTCAATCATTTGATACAAATCCCTCCTGGATAACTGCAGTGGGGAATAAGGTGCCAAAGGAACCTCCAGACCCAGGTGCTAGAGGCACTGCTGAGGAGCATTAGGCTGTGAGTAAAAAAAATCAGAAAAAGAGGCACTGAAGCAGTTACGGGATAGAACAATAACTTTGTCACCGGTTAGCGTCCCAGAAGACGACACAGGGACATTGCCAACTAGATGCAGAATGTTTAAATGTTCAAAAAGCAGTGAGACACTCGATTATATCAGGTAAGATTCTTTGTGACTGCGCTGCTCCAGCGCCACTGGGGTTCCGCCGCGGCATCAAACCCTGCCAGGCGGACACCGGGCACACCTGGGCAGGTGGACAGCGGCGCGCCCCCGCAGGGCTGCAGCTCGAGATGAAGCTTTCCCTCCCTTCCCGGGCACCGCGTTACTTCTCAAACATTTTCTAGATAAAGAAACTCAAGCAAACAAAAAAACCCGAAAGAGTTCGGGGCTGCAGGACTCGAGTCCCAGCTGAGCGTGAGAGTCCCCTGCGGCTGTCACTCAGCAGAGGCTCCGCGCCTGCCGGAGCTCGGCACGGCCAGGCGACCGGCTTCCCGGGGCAGCTCCCGCCCGGCCCGGCTGCGCCCCTTTCCGCCCGGGCATCGGTGGCGGAATCCGCGGCTGCCCGGGACGCGGAGGGCGGGCGGCCGCTTCCAGGCTGACTCACCCCCGCTCCGCCCCGCACCCGGCTAATGCGGGACCGCCCGAGGCCGAGGCCGCGCCCCCGCCCCGCGCTCCCGGCCGCCCCCCCCGCCCGGCACGGACCGCAATGATTTAGAAGTTCAGGAATCCCACGTGACGTCACGGAGGGTGATGTAATGCTTCTCTAAATAGAACGTATTGTAACCGTCCCTCAGTCCAACGTGGTTCCTCCGGCCGCGCTGCCGGTCCCGTCCCCGCCGCGCCGGGCGGTAAGTTCCTAAAAATACGGGGCTGCCCCGGGAAGGCGCCCGGCGCGGCGCGCGGCGCACCCCGCAGCGCGCCCCGCCGAGGGCCGAGCGCAGCAGCGCAGCAGCGCCGGGTGCGCGGCTGGGGAAGGGGCAGCCTGCGGCTGCAGGAGCTCTTCCCTCCGCCACCGCATCTGCTCCCGAGGCGGCAGCGCCGGTCTCCGTCGCGGGCGCGGGGTCCCTCCGCTCCCGCGTCCCCGCCGCGCTCGGGGAGAGGGGTGCGAGCGACCCCGCGTCCCGTGGAGGGTAGGGCAGGGCAGAGCGGCGGGGGCGGGAGCGCACGGTCGCCGAGACGCGGGGAAGCCGGACTCCCCGTCCGCACTTCAGGGAGTTTGGGAAGTCTGCGCGCTGCTTCCCGGACGGGACGGGATGGGATGGGATGGGATGGGATGAGATGGGGCGGCTGCCGCGGAGCGCAAGCAGCACCCCGCTGGTGCTGCCCCGAGCGGAGCGAGCAGCTCCCGGCGGAGGGACCGCGGTGTCCCCGCGCCCACGGCGGGCTGGACGGCTCCAGCCTGCGCGTGCCCCGGCGGTGACAGCTCGGCGGCGCACTGCCCCGCCATCCTCTCTCCCCGCGGCTCCCAAAAGTTCTGGATAAGTTTCGCGGCGGCAGCCGTGCTTCCCAGAGAGCCGGGAGCAGCCGGCGGCAGCCGCGGAGCGGTGCGCGGAGTGGTGCGCGGCCGCTTTCCCCGTGAGACACCCCGGGTGCCGGGCTGATGCCGGCCCTTACGTCATGCTGCGGGCCGGTGCGGGGCTGATGCTCCGCTTCTGATGCCCTCGGGTGCGGGGAGGGGGCGAGTGTTGACAAGGTCCCTCTCTGTAGCCCTCTTCTCCCTTTATAGCCCCTCTACTCCGCTCCTCGTTCCTCCCACCCAGCTCCGCGTCCCCCCGCTACTGTCCTCTCTTACAGGGGTCTCTCTCTCCCCAGCGAAGTTTTCAGGACGATAAGAGCTGCAGGAGTGTAAGGGGAATACTTGCTAAACTCTGCCTCCTCTGTAATTTATGTTCGAGCATGGTGAGTGATCCTTCATCTCCAGGGCTCAATATAAGCTTTATAATTGGAAAGAGAGAGGTAGTTTCAGAGATGGGGGTAGGAATAAAGGAAAATGAAATGTCCATATGTTGTTTGGTTTTTCTTCTTTTCTTTCTTTAAATCCAGACCGATATGAGAAGTGACTTAAGCAGCAAGATTAGATTTCCATATATTATCAGTAAGAAACAGTGCTTAGTTAGATGAAATTGAAGCTTGAACAGAAGACTAATAATTACTGTGAAGCATCTTACTTGGGCTTTTCTTGAGACTGGAGTTTTTAGAGAAAGATTCACACACTGGTGTGCACCAGACTTTCCATGTCTCGACATTTGGACAAGCAGCAGTGCATCAAGGAACAGTGGTGTAGGAAAACTTTCTTGTAAGACATATGCAGGGATAATCCAGAACCTGGACTGAAAGAAAATTGAGAGGTAGAAAGTGAGAGCTGAATTCAAAAATGTAGGGTAATTTGTGGGAATTTTGCTGAAGGAGGTATGCTTCCATAAATGTACCGTTTATTTTCAGTATAAAAGTGTACAGTGGTGAAAGTCCCCGCTCAGTGTTTTGTAACTTTCATGTGGCGAATGAGGTTGTCCGTATCAAAAGCTGGAAATTCTTAATAAAAAATGGCTAAACTCCTTATTTGTGACTCCTTAATCCTAAAGGGAGCTGTACAGGTCGCAAAGCACTAGGGAAAAGTGTGATTAATGATCAGTGATTAGTGATAAGTGATTAGTGGTTTTATTCAAACTGTTACCTCTGACCAGAAGCACACATCAGAGGATTAACAGGCTCTTTAGATAAATGCTCATTAGTGGAAGGGGGAAAGCAAAGATAATAGGCGTGCACACAGGGACAACTTTCTAGGAAAATCATTCCTGTCTCTGGCATAATAAGCTCTATTAGCAGAAAGGCTCTTTAATTTAAAAGTTGCTTTTATCTTGTAAATCAAAGATAGATGTAGAAGTTTGCTGCGCTATTATAGCCTAAATTTTCCCATATCCACTAGATGTGGATTATCTCAGTATTGATATTTTATTAAAAAAACCCCACACCACAACGGAATCTGTAAGAAAACTGAACATTCCCAAGGGCTGAAGCCCTGCATCCCGAGGCATCTGCTCCCAAAGCCTGCTGCTGGCAGCTAACTAGATGGCGCAGTCCTGTTGTGTGCGAATATACACTTCTGGGTTATGAACTTAGCAAGTAGCAGCTTGCTAGGTGTCCTTCAACACTTACAACAAAGTTGATTCTGTGCTGGGTTGGAGGCTAGACAGTGCTATGAGTTTGTAGTCACATTTTCCACTTCAGTTAATCTAGGGAGTTAAAGGCTGCTGGAAAAATTAGTCTCATTTACTGAAAGAGATGGTGAGAGAAAGAAGAAGAGAATGAGAGAGGGGCAAATAGCTACAGCCTGGGACATAACTCTTGATTGCACTGTTTTGTACTGCTTAAATGAAGTACAGTTCTGATGGCCCTAATTAATGAAGCCTGAAAGCTCTTGGGAGTTTTTCCCCCAGCTATCACTGGCAAAGTGAGTCTTTTTCTTTTTTTTTTAATAAGTCACTAAAAAGAAGGAACAGTTGGTGTGGTGGTTGAACAAAACAACTTGGACCTGACTGTGCTTTACAGATTATGGTAAGGAGCCTGTTTTTATGATAACTAACCAGGGATTTTTCATTACTCTTAATTATATATGGCTTGGGAAGAAGTGGTATCTGCCGCTGTCAATAGACTTGGGGGTTTCCTTTGTCTCGTTAGCTTGCATGGGATTTATGTTTGGTTTCAACTGTGGAGATATCAAAGTTTCAAAACTTTAAAGAAACACTTGAGTGAAACAGGAAATAGAAATAATGAACTTATGGCATGAAAAAGAAATGGCTGTAGTCTCCTATTGTTACATCTTTAATTGGAGACTCTTAGGAATAGTCGGGCTAATGTTTAAAATCAGAAAGTTTTGTAATAGCATATAAAAAAGGTAATAACTGCTGTCTGCCAATCGTGAATATTGGATGGCACTTTTCCAGGATTTAAAATTGCAATATTTTTAAAAGTTTACACATTTAGAACAAGCGGAAACCTTTTCCCCCTTCCAAAACACCCATTTATAGTTCAGCTTCAATTTATCACACTCCTCTTCTGCTAATTTAACCCAGGGAATAAGGGGAAAGAAACCACGTATATACATTTAAAGAGAAGATAGAAGCGAGATTATACATGTAATTTTATTTATATCACCACTTAGCAGAATGACTTACACAGATAAAGAGTAATAGGTGCTTTTTAAATTTGATATTCACTTCTTCATGCTGAGAATCTAAAATGTGCTGCAATCACATTTATCCTATTCACTGCTGGGGAATCTTCTGTAAAAGATCATTGCTGTGAGAGCTAGAGTTCACTCTGGAGTTGATAAGAGAGAGGTAATCTCCCAGTGCCGTCAGAAGGCAGCTTTTACATGCTAAACCTTTCAACTCTGTGTGGGCAGAATCTCTCTGAGCTCAGTAAGTCTTGCAGGATGATTTGAAACTGGGTTATTAACTTGTCTCCTTGTGGCCTCCTCTAAAAACCTATCTCTGTGCCCCTAATCAGGGTATGAGGATCTTAAGTATTAGAAGAATTCTTGCAAGGTTGTTGTTGCTTTTAAAACAATTTCTTTAGTCAAGGACTTTTCCTCTACTCTTTGTCATCCTGTGTCTCTAATTTCTGCCATTAGTTAACTTTCTGGATTTCCTATAAACCTGTTGCTTTGAGGCTTTATACCTATGTTTATGTATTGTTAGCTTTAATTTTAATTCCAGTCACTGTCTTTCTTATAAATTCTTTATTATGAGAAAACTATTTCAAGACAAGATTTTGCAATAGAAGAAGAATAAAACTGTTTTTACTTCAAACATTTAAAAATTATTATTAAGGACTATGTGATTTATTATTGGAACAAACTGGGTTTTTTTCTCAAGGCCCATGAATGCTGATTTTTCTTGTAGCTTATTGCAGGAATACTCTGCTCAGAAGACACAGTTGCTGGAAAAGCAGATGTGTAAAGCAACAAGTCTTTAGTTCTGCTTCACAGGTCTAGGTGATTCTTTTGCTTTGATTCTGTTTTGTTTTGTTTGCTAATCAAATTAATAGGCAGACATATATAACTAAGCCAGCCTTTTTGGCTTAGTCTTTCACGTGGAAACTCTCATTGATACAAATACATAGGAGTCCTAGTGGAAATATTTAAAATGCTTTGGGATTCTGTCAGCCCTAAGTACTAACTTCAGGGCCGATCAGAGAGCTTGCTAGGTCACTCTGCAATATCTCAAACAATTTCTGTTGATTTGCCCTCTCTCCATGCTGCAAGCTAATAAACCTCTGTTTCCCTCTCCTTCATCCCCACCCCTCCTTATTTCTTGGTAAATTATCTCAGCAAATTACAATGCTCCAGAGCTTTTAGGGCTCTAGCCTTGAAAAAGGACTTTTAGGACCTTTGCATTTCTCTGCCTTGACAAATGATCAAAGTTGATCACAGATTTAAAGCAACAGTTTGGAATAACAACTATGAAAACATATTTTTTCCTCTTACCAAAGTCATATTACTATGCTAATTTACAATTCTGAAGGTGTTGCATTCTCTAACACAGACAAAACAGTGATCTCAGACAATATGTTATCATGCTGAATTTTAACTTTAGCTACATTATAGCATTAAGTACAGAAATTAGCTTCTGTAGACTTGACGTGTAAAAACAAAATCCTGTTACGGAAATACTTTTTTGTTTTGGTTACATATGCAATCAAATTATTTACATAGTCTCAGGTATACATAACAAGCACAGCATAACATAAATAAAATAATTGTTTTGGATATGTGATGAAAGGACTTGTTGAAGCAGATAAGCTCTTGTGTCGTTTTACGTCCGTGGAGCTCTTGTGTTAGTTTGTGCACTGATTATTTTGCTCCTGTTATAGCTCAGGTAGATGGGGCAACCCTGAAACTCTAAAATAATACTTAATCTACTATTTTTCACTCAGGTGTTATTTTAGTCTGTAATTAAAATTACTGAGAGTCAGCATTTCTTTACTAGCCGTTGCATGGGAAATGCAGGTGTTATTTGCCCATAGAGAGTTAAGAAAAGGTTGGTTGCACTGATTTGTAGATTTTTAGGTTGTGATATCAAATGCTATTTCATAAACACAAAGAGATTTTCCTAGGATTTTGCTGAAGGCTGTAGGATTTTCAAAGTAAAACATTGAAAGCTTACAACAATTTCCTTAGCTTAAAAGATGTTTTGCTTTTGGTTCTTGTTTCCGCCTTATACGTTTTTGAGAATTTGTTCAAGAAGTCGGTCCCACACACTACTCCAGAATAAATGCCTTGAAACACTATCACCAGCAGTGTTTGTGTAGGTGTGTGGTTTTAATAATCTCTTCCTTTGAGACAGCTCATGTCACTGTCATGCTGCCCTGCCACATAAAGTGATTTTAAGGTGTGGAGTGAAGCCCTGCTTCACCAGAAGGCTCTACTTTGTGGGTGACAAAAATGGCAACGTCTTTAGTAGAAACCAGGAGGAATGAGATCTGAACTTAATTGGGGAAAAATACTACAAATCCTCTCTTACCTTTGCCAGCTGATTCTGCTTTTCTTCAGCTCTGAATGTTTTCATTGCTCTTACTGGGGTACTGAGACCTCTGCTAGCTCAGGAACTGGGCATGGTTTGATCTCACCTGCAGCTTTCTACCCCACATAAACTCTACAAATAGTTTCTACCACCTTTTAAACCTTTGCAGTGTTTTCTCAAGCAGCTTGCTTTTCTCTCAACTTCTTTCCTTCTTAAGGGCCTTGTCTTTGTGTGCCACCACTCACCACACCATTTCAATGCAGTTTAAATTGTCTGGTCCCAATCTCAGAATGTTTGTCTGTTTTAAGGTTTTCTGTCCAGGTATTTCTGTACTGAGTTCAAACTAGTCATCCTAAAGTATGCTGCCTAAAGTTAATATAGAGATATGTAATTAATTTGGCCGATCTTTTCTCATTTAGAGGAAGCTGCCTTTTTTCCTGTTTACTTTGTGGGCTTGTACCTTTAGTTACTCTCTCACTGCATGTAAGGCAGCACTGTTCCTTACCACCTTTTTCTGAGCTGTTTGCAAGTACCTAGAAACTAACTGGTCATTTCTGGGAAGTCAACCCAGACCAGTGGCTCCTAGATCTAACATCTGATTTTTTTCCCCTGATGTCTAATGTAAGGAATGCTAGTTAATATGCTCAACACAAGGGGCTCTGTAGCACAATAAACAGAATCTGAGATTGGATTTGGGATGTGTTGTATAGAGCAGCTATAACAGTAAGCAATAAATTGAGATGTTAGTGTGTTGTACCCCCTCTCTCTTTTTTCCCTTTTCTGTCTTTTAAATCTTTCAGTTCTGGAGTGCTGAAAAATACTACTTGTAGAGTAATATTCTGCCTAAGTAAATGTTCCAAGATATGGATGATGATATTAGTGGGTCACTTGGTCATGCACTGATGCTGCAAATCAGCTGCCAGTAATTCAGTCATGGCTGAACTAGTTTGCAATCATTCCTGGTACAGAAATACCTCTCACTTAACTTTTCAGAAAAGTTCTATTCAACAGCAACGCTCTGCTACTAGGTGCAGAGCTTTAAATTATGAATGGCGTCAAGCTGCACCAGAAGAGGTTTAGCTTGCATATTAGGAAAAAATTCTTCACTGAAAAGGTTGTCAAGCACTGGAATAGGCTGCCCAGGGAAATAGTTGAGTCACCATCCCCGGAGGTAATTGTAATTACAAGATGTGTAGATGTGGCAGTTGGGGACATGGTTATGTAGTGGATTTGGCAGTGTTGGGTTAATGGCTCAACTTGATGATCTTAAGGGGACTTTTCTAACTTAAATGGTTCCTTGATTCTGTAATAGTAAATTATACTTCCATAGGTACTACTCTGAATTAACTTTAGGCAATTGGTTTGGTTACATCTGCTTTTGGTTCTGGTCAAGTCAGTGAATCAGTTTATCACAATTCTTTTCTAGGCGCCCAGCAGGAACTCCAAAGGTGACCTGAGGGTGTGATGGCAAAGAGCCTGGAATTGTGATTGTCCAGAAATGGTACTGTCTGTGTTAGAAATTTGGGCTTGCCAGTATCTTACTTATAGGAAACTTCTTTTCTCTGAATGGTTGTAAAAACTAAAAGTGGAGCAATGGAGTAGAAACGGATCATCAATTGTTTTGTTCAGGACTATCTTTTCCTACCTATTGTTTAACTTCAATACTGAATGAATGCTTTAGGAAGAAGAAATTTTGGTTAAGGGTTTATGATAATTTCAATCACAACATCAACTTCATTTTTTGTGACTTAAAAAAAAAGCTCATTTTGCTGGCAATGATTTGGGTGGGGGGGAATGGCATTTGCATATTTTTCTTAAAGGTTGAAGAGATCAGATCAACATCTGTAGAAACTTCCATAATTTTCTAGAGTGCAAGAAATGAGGGAAAATAAGAGATTCTGTAGTTAAAAACAAGCTAAGGAATTCTCCTTTTTTTCTTGCTTCCATATCCTTGAGTGCATCAGCGTAGCACTTAAAAGTTGTTTTGTATCTGTTATTAAATAAGGCCAGTGTAAATTTCTTTTATTGGATGTGTGATGGAAAAGTATTTTAAAAAGGCAGTGGGAGAACAAAACGAATGATGTAAAACTTGAACCACTTTCTTCAATTCCTGTACTGCCCTTTCATTCTTCAATGCTAGCAAAGCAGTACACGGACTCAGGCATGAAAATGGATTAAATTAGAGTAATTGATGGTTTATCACAAAAAGTGAGAGAAAGCAGTAATTTAACTATTTTGGTGAGAATCTTTAAAAGACAAGCTTCTGTAAATAATTTGCTATGAAAGTAGAAAGGATCAAAAGAGCCATGGGTTTTATGACTGGGTAAGTAGAATTACATTCTTGCGGATTTAAAAAATATCATAGTAGAGCCTAATTCTCCACTCACCCTGATACAAATCTGAAGCAACTCTATAGAAATCTGTGGAGTTACCAACTGCAATAACACTCATTGAGAAGAAAATTAGATTCATGGGCTCTATTCTGAACATAGCCTATCAGTTGTGCGCTGTGCAAATCCCATTATTAAAGTAATAGCCTTACATGTCACGTTAAGGACGGCTGTTTCCCCAAGATGAACATGTTTGCAGCTCTCCTCATCTTGTGGCTACTTTTTAAGGGGGCAGGGGGATATTGAGAATACTTATTTTCTGCTCAATTAATATTCCTTCCGTGCACTCTCCTTCCTCTCACGCGCTTTATGTGTGGGTGCGCAGTCTGCACTCTCCATCATCTATCTGTCTGTGTCTCTTTGGCCGTGACAGTCACCACTCTGCCTCAGGCTTGCACAACATAGATGAAAAGCCCACCAAGGTTTTCAGTTAAACATGGCAGGATATAATTCTGCTCCTAAATATGATGTGCATTTTCTCTCTTAACGATGCAGCTGTGAATTGGAAGTAACTCCTTAAACTTCAGTTGCATTTTACATGTGGAGGTTTTAGGTTTTCTTTTAGTATTTGAAAAAAAAAAGGCGACAGAGGGTGAAAGAAGTGGAGAGGCAGTGTGGCTCGGCAGTTTTAATAAATTGGAGTATTTGTCTGCAGCACTGCAGAAAGCAACACCCAGGCCACTCAGGCATCTTGCATAGCTCCCAAGCTGGCCTGAGAGTGGGAACGAAGTCTTTGAGAAATGGGGAGAAAATGTCATCACTGCCTGAGCTGCTCTGATTTTGTTTTTTAAACAGCAATAAACAGGGAATTTTGAGTAAATAAAAACATTGTAAGGAGTGATAAATAGACAGTGTTCAGTGTACAACCCACACTTTGCCCAGCTCTAATAATGTACACTTACTTGCTTCCAATTTTCTTAATTCAGCCCAGCATACGTGGGGTCAGCTCTGTTTCCTTTGAAATTGGTATAAATTACTTGACTTCTCTGAAACTGTGTGGAGTGAGGGTATGGCCCATGGCTGATTATTAATGGCACACAAAGGGCATCTTCTGTGTATATTCTTTTGTGAGAGCCTATAATAAATATTTTTAGTCCCTATAACCACTCTGCTGTGCAAAGTCTCTGTATCCTTAACAATTCAGAGGTTAATTTATAAAAAATAAATGAAACAAACTCACAACTATTATTTCATTGCCAAACATTTTTAAAAAGCACTATTTATGTAGGGCCTATATAAGCACACATTGTTTTATGTTCCTTCTGCTGGCTTTGCGTTTGACTAAACCATTATTCTCGAAGCACTGCTGTGCTGAGATCATCAGTGATGATGGTGTGAAAACAAACAAGTTTTAGCATGAGAAGTCACTATATAATTTGACAGGGAGGTTGTCAGCACCAAAACATCTACATTCATTTCATCTCTGGTCAAAGCAAAATGAAAATCAGATGGCTAATGGGAAAAAATACGTTCTTAGGAGGAAGGGAAGGGGATTGGATCTAATTTTGCAAGGTGCTGTGTAGGAAAAAAGTAGGACCAATCTCAATTCCCACTGAGGTCAATGGTTGCTTAGGGCACTGAGGGACTAGTGTCATTGGGCCCCTTTTCTCCAAAGTTTAGTAAAACTGCTGAGGTGAAACTTAATTCTTCATTAATTCAAACCGCTAGCAAGTTCTTGGGAGTAAAGCTCTCTCTGTTAAAAATCAAGATATACTTCAACTCTTCAACAGAGAACTAAAAAAGTATGTGCTCTACTTCTGTAGCCTTCAAGGAGTCCTTCAGCATGAAGAACTCTGGATATACCTTAATGGTACAAAAATCCTGCTTTGGAGAAAAACATCTCTAGCCTCTGTTACATTACACAAAATAGGGAATTTTATTCTTTTCAAAGTGACCTTTAATGTTAGCAAGAATGATCTTGTATTCCCTAGTGTTAAGTTAAAAAGCTTTGGGACTAATGAATGCAGCTATGTGTAGTCAAATAGGTGCTGTGAAAAATAAGCTATCAGCTATGTGCATGCCCCTCTACATTTTTTCTTTGTTCCTCAGCAAAAATTATAGTGGTCTGTTTTTAACAGAAACAGTTAAAGTCAATGGATCCCAGATGAGTCAACCAACTTAATAATACCCTAAAATTTAGGAGTTCCAGATAGTTTATTTTACTGCTATGTGGTGGCCTTACACTTGAACCTCTTACTGGATTATCTGAATTGAGTAGAGCTTGCAGGATACACAAAGAAACACTGGAAAACATTGCTCCCTCTGTAGCAGTCAGGATGCTACATGTTGTATTTTCTCTCTCGTGTTGTCTGATTCTATACGAATTTTCTTGCCAAAAAGTTGCTATTCCAAAATATTGAGACAGCCTATTTCTAGGCTGTCAGTCTTCCAGTTTTCGTTTCAGAGTTTTGAGTCAGTGCACTGTCAGCCAAAAGCTTTTCAGCAGGCTGAAAGCTTTGAGGCGCAGAAGGAGCTTAGAAGAAATATTTTCAGCATTGTAATTAATTCTAAATTAATTTATGATGAGGACAATAAGAGGCATGATGATGACTGTTTTATCAAGCTAGTCATGAAAATAGATTTGATTTTGGTTTTAAATTTGAATTTGCTATGTTGGTGTCATATAGATTAAAGGTGCTGAGGATGCCTTGGAAATGAAGTGTTGGTTTGACATACTGGATACGCAGAGCTGCTTGTTGTACCTCTTCTTTCGAGGAAACAGCCTTCCTTGAACAGGGAAAAATGTGGCATTGGGAGTGCTGCTGAGCCATGTGGCTGTGTGACTGTGGCAGTGAGATGTACCTTATGCCTCTCCCAACTAATAAAATTGAAGCTACCAGAGTTCAGGTGCTTTCAGAGAGCCCAAGCAAGATTTCAAACAAATTTCTCACTTGGCTCCTGTGCTTAGAAAATACTGCACAGGGGAATGCCCATGTCTACATTTATAGAGGGGTATGTGCTCATTAGCACCTGGAATGGGCAGGTATTGCATGGAGGATGGATTTTGTAAAATATCAATTTTATTTTAGCCTGACATCACAGAATTTTAAGAGAAAAACCAAGTCTGCAGTTTGGCAACTGGTTTTTACAGACAGATTTGTTTACATAGTAAATGATACAGACAGTAAATCGTGTAGCTTATTGTTAGGTGAGAAAGAGGTCAAAGCATGCCATAGAAGTAACATTTTTGATAAAGGTTGGTTGTGAAAGAGTTAAATGAAAAGCCAAACAGGAGTACTTTTTTCAGCCTTTTGCAATTCTTTGGGTATCACTTTCCTCACATACCTAGTGCTTTCCTACTAACCATCTTCAAAATATATGCTAAAGAAGCATCACTCTTTTGGTGCCCACATTAAAATGCAGGTTATTTCTCCACCTAATGGCCAGCTCTTCTGTGCTCTCAGGTATGGTGCCTGTGAGATGGCTGGAGAAGCAGCAAGGTCCTGACAGAGCCTCTTGTCTCTTGCTAAGCCCCATATTTAGCACAGAGGGGATTTCCTTGCCGTTGTGTAGACAAGACAGTTGGGCCACAGGGTTTTTTTCTGCACCCCATCCACTCCTGAGTTAAATCAAGTAGCAGTTGCCAGGATTTGAAGTTGGTAGTCTCTGAGCAACCTCTTTGGAGGGGAGTACGTCTGGCCTTTGCAGCCAGGCTGGTGACATTTTTTGAGGGGGAAAAAAATACTCACTAAAGACTTTCACACAAAGGACTTTACTGAAAAGAATGGAGGCCTGAAAGTATTCACAGTTAAAGATCAAATTTTCTGAGTAGCATCAGCCAAAATAAAAGGGAGAAAATTATGTGAAAAAGTCAAAATACTCTATTTCAACATTTTTTCAAAACGACATACATCTTCTTTGAAAATTTATTTATATTAAGGAAGACATAAGGCACTATATCTTTCAGAGGTTTTGTTTTTTGTGATGAATAAAATCTTTCAGGTTGATGCAAACACTTTCGTGTACATCTGCCTTCATTTCTCTGCTCTTGGCTTGTGAGGCTGGGGTCTCTTTATCTTTCTTATCTGAACAATATAGGTCTGTGCATATAAGACAGGGACAAGCTCCTGGAAAGCTGTGCTGTTTGAGAACTTCAAATAGCTGGGTAGAGGCCTTTTGTTGGCCACATCTCTCAAATATTTCACAAGACTTGGTCTGGTTGATCTGACTGGAACAGGGAAGATGATTGCATTCCCTAGAGGGCATTGCAAAATCAATGTAATCAACTGATGGGATCAGAAAAAGATTGGCTGAAAGAAACCAAGTCTTTGTACAGCACCTTTGCTGAGAGAAAATTTAGGAGAGGCTGTCCTCTACTAAGAACACTGTCAGAAATATCTTGGACTTTTTTTGAATTAAATCATTCCATAATTGTTAAAATTTGGAAATTGGAGTAAATGGAGAAATTCAGAAATTGGAGTAAATGGAGAAAGAGTATTTTTAGTTATGCTACTGGTTTAGTTTTTTAGGGTCTTTTAAAATGTATTTCTTCTTTATGGGAAATGTAGATGACTTAAATGGATTTCTCTTACTGGGAATTATCTGGTGGAAGTTCTGATTAGTTCTGATTAATTTGAATATTCAAGAATGGATTAAAAGGGAGCTGAAGGAACAATTAATGTTTCCTAGATATGGCTTTTTTTTTTCCTTTGAGCAGATTAGTTTCTCATTTTTTATCAGGAGACATACTAGGATTTGATGAGGAAGAAATTCTGGCTTATTCTAGTTGTGTGGAACTGCTTTTCTTAGATCATGTGTAGTATTTAATCTCCATATGATGGCTCTTTAGCTTGTCTTTTCAAGTGTGTGTTTTGGTGGTTTGATGGTATGTAGAACATTTCCTTCCTGTACTTCAGCATTTCTAACCAAAATCTGAGTGTGTTTGAAACCTTAGCTTATTCACACTTCCTAATCATAATCCCTTTGGTTTCCTTGTCAGCACCTTTGTGGTATTTCTCTGGACACCTCTATCTAATATCTCCAGAGGTTATTCTACAGAGTAACCTTTGACAAGATCTATTACTTGCTACTTACTGCTTTTAGCAAGGTGAAAAGAGGTCAGTCTCTGTAAAAGGCAGGCATTATTAGAAGACTGCTGTAGAGTCTCTTGGTGGCTTGTCCATCTCTTCTAGCAACGCTGCAAATCAGTTCAGGCACCTCCTCTACAGCACAAAGAAAATTACATTTATGGCTGGATGCGATCGTATGTAGGTAGTGCACGTCCTTGGGAAAGTGGCTCCTTTGTGCATTACAAAGCCCCAGGAGGTTTCTTTGTCAAGGTTGTAGCACACTGATGCACCCACTGGAACCTTTGAGATTTTTGCTGTCAGCTTCAAGGATAACAGGATTTCAGCCTGTTAGTTTTTTGTATGATCCATTTAATTGAAGTTCATGGCCAATGCTAATGACGTTTGCTGCTGCAAGAGTTGAATTGATAATTTGGTTACCCCTCCTGTCAGAATTCAGGATCTTCTAAATCAAGGTTGGTGTTGTCTGTTTCTTTAACCAAATGAAGATGCAAAAGCTACCTCTTTCTGATTTGAAAAACACAGATTGCAAAATCTCATTTTGCCAAAAGAGTAACTACAAGATCACTTTGGCTGACAATACAAAATCCCAGAAATTAGAAAAAATTTATTTTCTTCCAGATTAATTAAAAAGATGACAAATTGCTCAGGAGATATTAGATGGATCCCAGAGGTGTTGAAAATACTATTTAAAATGAATGTCTAGTCAGTTTATCTGCATACATCCTCTAAAAATGAATGAAAAATCTTCCCAGGGAGCTTTGAAATATCTCAGTCTGGGGTTTTGTCAATGAAGGATGATGATGTTTTTAGCCTGGTTGTGTCAGTTACTGATCACATGAAAAACATGTTTTTCCATGGTTTCTGTACATGTAAGTTCTACAAAAGCTGCTGGTGTACCTTTCACATGCAAATAGTTATAATACAGGGAAAAATGCCCTCTGTCTGAGCTTTAACAAAAAATTATAAGGATTTTTCCTCTCATCCTTCACTGAAGCCCAGGCTAACTTGTTACTAACTTGGCTTTCACTTTCTGTCCATAGTCTACCAATTAAGCACATGCAGACAGTGACTGAAATGCTCTGTCTTGGAGTAGAATTTAAATTTGATTTACCTAATGGGAGCTCATTGCCACATGTCTACTGTATGTGTATGGCCTGGGCAGCTGGGCCTGAGCCCTTTGCAAAAATTAGGCATGATAACTGTCTGACAATATTTAAAAGTATATAGGAAGAGCAGGGTATAAATGGGAAATGTGTATTGCTTTTTTTGCTTCAAATAAGAAAACGAATAATGAAGAGAAGTAATGTTTTTATTGTGTGACCATATAGAGGTCAAAATATAAACTGCCAATGCAAAACGACTTTCTGCAAGACGAAAAAGAGATTTCTGTGAAATGTGGTGGTTCCTGATGTTCTGCTTGTTTTCTGTGTCAGCAACCTCACTAAAATTAATTCACTAAGAATTTACCTGTAGGAGTGCTTATTCCTTTCTGGCCAAGCCCACTCTTTATTTTTAAGCATGCAGAGAAGTACTCATGTGTGTCTATGTGTGTGATTTTCGTTTTATTTTCTAATTGCATCTTCCCCTTTGGTTCGAACTCTGTAGCTGGAGGTTAAATAATTAACCAAGAGAATTGGCCTTGCACTCCAGTGTTACAACCAAAAGCTGTATCCTGTGGTTGCAGTTAAGGGCTCTGTCCTCGCAGAGATGAGCAAGCATTTGCAGAATGTTTCTTTGAGACGGAACCCTAGAAAATGAGACCGAGAGGTTGTAAGGCAACTGGATGCATCAGCATGGCAGAGCAGGAGAAGTACATACAAATCCTTACTAGCAGAGAGGTGGAAGAGCTTGCAGACAATTTTCTGGTCTGTTTTTGGAGTGAGAAACATAAAGACTCTCTAGTGGGGATGTTGAAGGCAGGAGGTGGTGTAGAACCAGGGCAACAGTGAGTGAAATCCGCTTCTTTCTCAAGGCCTTTGGGTTTTGTGGAGGCTCTGAAAAAAAGCCATGAAGTCATCCTCCACAGGTGGAACCCTTTCTTGCTAGAAACTGTTGACCTTTTCCAATAAATTAAGTCTCAGCACAAATTTAGTACTTTGTACATTTTAAGTTTCAACCACCAAAGTAAGGTGCTGTCAGAACAGAGAGTAATTGCTGCTCTATTTTCACTAAGATATGGTAACTCACAGTTGATGCATAACATCTGACTTATATTCTGTCTGAAAAGCTTGTATATGTGCTTCTTTGTTTGTTTATTTTATTTCTCCCCCCAGACTAGCCACAAAAGCCCTACTGCTCATCAGTGGAAAACCTTGCACTGACTGAAGGGGGAATTCCATGTACAATTGCCAAAAAAAAAAAAAGCAAAAAAGCAGAGCCTCTAGTGAGGGAGAAAAAAGGGTTTCTGTTTCTTCTCATCTGCTTCCATGCTTCCTTTTACCCAAGATTTTCAAATATTATCAACGTTAGAAACTCTGTATGTCCCATTTTTATTGTATTAATGCTCTAAGGTGATCTGCATGGATTTTACAGTTTTCTTCAAACAAGAAAAAAGCCTCTGCATCATAGGCAAACTATCACTTAAAATCAAACTCCTGCTGGTCAGTTCCCTGAACCAAGTAGGTGGCACCTAGCTTTGCTATAGCCCCAAAATTTGATGGCTGAGCAGTCTCTCTGCTGAACTACCAAGCCCCTTATTAACTGTGAAAGACTGTGAAGCTGTAAACACAGAGAGTGTAAGTAGCTGCAGTGGAAGGTAAAGGCCAAGGAAATTTAGAGTTCAAAGAAAAGAAGGAAAAGACTCAGTCAATCCTTGTGTGTGTGATGACTGAGAAGATTGAATGGTCAGCTTTTGTTTGTGCAGAACTTGGTTGGGAAAACTTTGACCAATCTGAGTGAATTTAGATTTTGATTGAGGTACCTGTGTGATGGTCAAATTTAGGCAAATCAAATTACAGCTACAGATCTATTAACTGTGGAGAAACTCACAGCTCACTATCTCTCCACCACATGTACCTATGATGAGTATAAAAAAAGGGATTTTTCTTTACAAAATATTTGCTTTCACTTTAAGGGAAAGTTGGAAATGGGAGGTCTGTTTGGTCTAGCTGGGTGCCTGCTTGTCCCCATGGCTACAGCTTTTCCAAGTGATGGTTGACAATGCGCTTGGTTTGAATTAGCTGGAGCAGAAATCTGGGACCTGCAGGGACCTGAGGCTCTCCATCAAGAATTTAGACTGTTGTAGCTCTTGCCACTCAGCTGTTTCCTGATTAGGAGGATGCATCTGTCCTCCCTTCACTGGTACCTGTTGGACAGGGTGAAGGCACATCCCTTGCCCTGCCTGTCCCTGTAACTTTCTCAGTAGGTGGTCTGCCTGGGCTCCCTACACCAGCACAAGCTGTGCCAGATATATCAGGGAATTCCCTCAACTCTAGGATAATCAAAATTACATCTAAACATGGTGTCCTGCAGTGTTCCTACGAGAAAACACCAGCCTTATCCAAGCAGAAAGTCTGTTTGCAAATTTCTGGAGGTATTCAGAGGTGGCAGGAGTTGTGGTAGGTGGGTGAATATTCTTTCTCCGTAAGCTGGCCCCAGTTTGGAAGATGGGATATTGCTTTCTAGCAGACCATGCTCAAGAGAAAACCAGCTCTTTGCTCCTTGAGTGATGCCTTCTGGTGGCCTCCTGTGCTCTGTCTCTCAAGGCTGCTGAAAAAATCTTGGAATAAACAGCCTCAGGTGAATTGGAAGAAGAGTGAAAGTGAGGAAATGTGATATTTCCCAATCATGATGTTCTCAGCCCCTCCCATGTCTCCAGGATAAAGTTCATTTGCCATAAGATAAGGTAAGTTTTCTTATCATGAAAGAATACTTCAGAAAAACTTTGGCTTTAATTTCAAAGCAAAGGGAAAATGCGAATTCAGATCAATCAGAAAATCAGTGAAGTTGTTTTGTGTCAAAAGACGTTCTTTTTTTGGCTGTAAATATTGTTACACTATTTACAATATAATACTGTTGTTTATACTTCTAACTTTTTGCCCACTAGAACAAATTTACTTTCAAGATGATTAAAAGCTTTCAATTTTAAAACATTCCTTAACCTGGTTGTGTAGTGATTGTGATTTCTTTGGGAATAAACCTTTGAGGTTAGGTGATTTTGCTGTGCCAGCTGGATGAAAGACCTTGCAGTAAATCGGTACAGTATTAAATCAGATTGCTGCTGTTTCTGCCATCGAGCAGGGATTCTGCTCTAAGATGCCTGTAATTTCTGCATTTCCAAAGGCTTGGAAAAATACTCTCATGAAAAACTAAACGTAGTGGGTAATGAAGGCTAAAATCGTTTGTACTAATCACATCAATTGGAAAATGATCTTCACTCAGCAACTCTTCTACCAGCAAATTAAGACAGCAAATGTGTACGTTGGTGCTGGGGATTGGCTTTACTTTCCAGCGACTTCTAGTGGGCTCTTGCCCTGTATTCTGCCTCAAAACACTGAGTGCATCTTCCCTTCCTCTGTGAGGGCTTTCTTCTCAGTCATATGGTTTGTGTAACAAACCATTAGTATGTCTGCAATTTGTTGCAGTCTATCCAGCAGCAGCCAGAGTTTGTGTTATCTGGGCTTTTGAAGAGTGACAGGCAGTGGCTCTGCACATCTGCCTGCATCTCAGTGGTGCCTCTTCACATCATTAAACACGGTTTTGGGTTACCTTTCACAGGTATCTTTATATAAAACTTTGAAAACCTGGAGGAACTTCTCGCGTACTTTTCTAAAGAGTAGGAAGGAAGAAAATCACAGCACTTCCAAGGAAAATACGAGCGGGCTTTTGCCGGTGTTTAATGCCGTGCAAGCACCCCTCGCACACGCAGAGATGCTCGGCTGCGGCCGGGGTAGCCGGCTGGGCACTGAACGTCGGCCGGATTGCCGGTGGCGGATTCCCGGGCCCTCTCCCTGCGCCCGGTCGCCAGCAGAGGCTGCTGCCAGCCCGCGCCTGGCGCCGGGAAGGGGCGGGACTCGCCGNGGCCGGGGACCGGGAGCTCCGGGGTGGGTGTGTGGGTGGATGGATGGATGGATGGATGGACGGACGGATGGATGGACGGATGGATGGACGGATGGATGGACGGACGGACGGACGGGCGGGCTCACCCACGGGGTGCGCACGAAAACTGAACCACGCAGTTTCAGAGGCGAATGTTTCCTGCTGTGAAAACACTCTCTTAACAAAGCCCAGTGAAATGGGGCTTATAAAGGGAGCTGTTGACTTTGCGTGAAGAACTCGGGGCATTTTTCTCCTCTGTGCATTTTCAATCCACTCGGCCTTTGCTTTCTGCAGCAATGTTTGGTTTAAAGCAGACTCTCATCTGTCAGTTTGTTTCATGTGTTCAAGCATTCAGTAACCCAAGAGACTCAACATCAGATGTACATAAATCTCTCTAAAGAACAGGGAAACTATACAGAGAACCGACTTTTTGCAAGATCAAGACTAAAAGGCAACAAAATAGTGTGTTTCTGTTATGGGGCGTTAAAACCACTGTTTATGTTAGCAGGGATCCCAATATTTTTGTGATAATATGCTAGTCTTGAAAAAAACCCAAGTGTGATAGGTGTCAGTGACTATTTTCTATAGACAAATGAGAGCTCTGTTTTTTTTTTCCCCAGGAGTGCATGGAGTTTAATCAGCAAGATTTAGATCTTGGGCTTGTTCTCTCAGCATAGTAGTAAATCATTCCTAAATCTTAAGGAGATGTGCCACAAATTCTACTGACTTTCAGTGTAAGCCTTCACATCCAACAGCATTGATTTAAGTATAGATCTCTTGCCTTTTGAGAACATACCATCTGCTTAAATTGTGTTTACTGTATGAAAGAAGTCAGGATTTTCCTGGTGCATTATAGGAAAATGATGGCCTGGCTTACTCTGTAAGTGACACCTGTTTAGGAATAATTTGTTAATTGCTACTTCGAGGCTGATTCTTGTGTTCATCAACTGAATAGGTTTAGTTAATATCACATACTAATTTACTGAATAGCTGCTCAGCCTAATGCAGCACTAATAACATGTAATTACCTGCTGTGGTTACTCTGGTCTCCTTGCAGGCTCAGCTCTGGGGAGAGAGAAACACGTGGGATAGACAGGAGGTCATAGTCTTCACTGCTGGAAAGTCACATTATTCATTCATGTCAAGAGATTGCAGTTTGTAAATCTGCCACCCACTTACTTGCTTTTGGGAGCCTTTCTCTGAAGGAGCTCTGGTGAGGTACAGTCCTGCATCCCACAAAGAGGGCTGCCAGACTGCCATGCTGGTGTTTGCATAACTGCTCTTCTGAAGCATGTAACATCTTCATTTTAGTCTACTACCAGTCCTAACAGCTGGCCCATGTTGAAAGTGATAGAAAATTGTTCCTAGTGAAACAAGGGGAGTTTAATACTTTTTGTGAAGTAATTGTGCATATCTTCTTTCTATGCTTTGTTTGCACATGAGACGTTATCTGACATTATAAGAGACTATATATGTATTTATGCATTAATGTACTTTTGGTTATGTTATTTACTTAGGATATACATAAAATTGTTAACTGTGAATGTGGAACTTCAAAGTGAAGCTGGGCACATGAATGAAAATTGAAGATAATGTGTTGGTTGTACACTGCTCTTACTCTTGTGAGCTAGAGCTGTAAGTGCTCAGTCAGTGAGAGAATATTTACTTCAGACATAGGTAC
This sequence comes from Irena cyanogastra, assembly GCA_013397155.1. Taxonomy (NCBI): domain Eukaryota; kingdom Metazoa; phylum Chordata; class Aves; order Passeriformes; family Irenidae; genus Irena; species Irena cyanogastra. The sequence goes on along the minus strand of VWZV01010123.1, from coordinate 687,156 downwards.
TGCTGCTGCAGGCTGGGTTTTGGTCTACAAAAATCCAACTGTACAAAAGTCTTTATACAGTTGTAGTGAGGTCTCTTATTGGTGAATATTTAGCTGCTTGGCACAGTATTTTTTCACAGGGTGTACTATACACACCAGTAACACAGACACTGCCTTGTGATATGGTTTAGTGCAGGACTTAAATTGTATTCTAGTAATGCACAGGAAAATATATCAGTCACTTTATTACAGGAAGTAGATTTGTTTACATTAAAAAGTATGTAAGCAAATGTATACCAACAAGTACAGTATGTGCAGTACATACAGGTGAGTAACAATTGCAGTATTAGTGATTGATTTTGCACTTGCTTGTGGGTCTATGATGGTAATGCATTTGGCTACAACAAGGAAAACTGTGAGAGAAAACCTTTCGTTTTATGGCTCTTCCCTTCTATACAAAGGATACTACCAGGAAACTGGAGAGAGACCCCTGCTGAAAGAGGGCAGGGCCACAACAGACCAAGTGGGCATTTCATGTACAATATTGTGGGTATTAGCACGGGTGGACACCGTGTTGCAAAGAGAAGCTGCCTTTAGTGGGACAACTATTTACGGGGGTACTACAGCTTTGGCTATCTTTAAATCCAGGTGCACATAATGCATGAGCTGGGTGATCTCACAAGTGAGTGTGGCTTATTTTGTTTATCTGGGGGAGGCTGGGTTGTTGCTCACTCATGACTGGTGAGTGGGCTTGGGAGTGCACTGCTGAGATTTGTCTAGTCCATCTTAGCAACTAGATCTTTCTCAATTTGACATACTTTATCTTTTTTAAATGTTTTTTTTTTTAAAAATTTTTGTTTTAATTTGTCTACCTTTGCCTGTTTTCACTGTCTGGACTTTGACTTCCAGACTCCCCACCACCTCCACTCCCTGTGCAAGGCTGGATTTTAACTGAGTACAAGCATCACATTGCTGATGCATATCAAATCTGGAATGACGGTCAAATACTCTACCCACTTGTGTCTGGGTGTTTCTTGGGTGTCTTGGATTTCTTAGGATTTAGGATTGAGTCCCCATGTCCAAAGCAGAAAACTGCATTGCTTTTTTATTTCAGCTTATTGGTTTTCAGCCTCCTACTCTGCTGTGTTTAGGAATAACTGAAACCAGTTCTTACAGTCCTGAAATGCCTCTTCCTTAACATCTTCTACAGTGACTGCAACAGTAACACACGAGTCTCTTCTCATGTCTGGTCCAGTTTACAGTAGGCAAGCCCTTGGTGGTTGTATTTGCTAGCCAATAGACGTGGCAGTGTGCCAGACCTACTTTTATCGTCTTAAACTAAGATGCCCTGAATATATCTCGATAGAATTGCTTCAGCTGGTGCTAATGGATTTTGACCACTTTGATCTGCCTTTTTTTCTCAGCAATTTTGAATTGGGGTACAGCGGGTACAGCCTCTGATTTATTTTTTCCATTTATTTTGCTAGGATGGCTGATTTATTCTTTGCTAGTTTCTAAAGGTACAGTGCTTTTTTGCAGGGTTGCTGGATTCAGTAGCTCTCCCAAAGCATAAACCCTCCCTGTATTTTAGCATGTTTTTTTTTTCACTTGTCTGTACCTTGTTTTCTAGGTGTTCTTGTCTTTGAAACTTAACCTATGTGTTCAGCCAGAGCACTGCAGGACCCACAGTGACTATTCATTCCCAGGGTGTTAGATGAAGGAGTCGTGGTGTTGTATTGCATTCAAATCAGTGTCTTGCTCTGCCCCGTTGCCCAGCGGTGGGTGGTACTCCTATGAGTCATCTGCTATAAATGCCAAATGATAGCATCTTTTGCTTCATGATGTTCTTGCTGGCAGCGTTGTGCATCACCAGCACTCGGTCACATTTTTCCTGTCTAATATTGCTGCTCATCACAATTGTGATCATGTTGCATCTGGCTCCACAGCCCAGCTGCAATCTAGCTAGCTGTTTAATCCAGGGGCACACTTGCAGATACAGTTGATAGTTTTGTGTAGTATTTTACACGGGAGTCTTTTCTTAAGTTATGTGTCCTATAGTCTCCTCCTAGAGTGAATTTTTCTGTCCTCAATCACTGCCCTTACAACATTAGCTACTCACTCACCCCCTTCCCCAGGATTACTGTGGCATTAGCATATAAAGCAGTTCTGTTTCCCACAGTTGTCCATAGTTTGTGTATGTTTTTTCTTTCAGCCTTTCCTGATGCTTTCCAGATCCTGTGCACAGGAGCAGAATGCCAGCAATCTCAGTTAGTCTCTGTTCTGCCTTCTAAATTCTTCAGATGTGTCTCTAGTTACTTAATCTTCACTAGAACTTCTCATTGTTTTGATCTTCTCCCTGTGTAATTCAGCTGCCTGTGTTGTTTACAGGTACTTACCCGGGGTTAAATTTGTTTCCTTCTATTGATAGTTCTACAGATGCTCTTGCCCTAAGTAATGGTTTTTATGTCTAAACTTGAAGTGGAAGGCTGCATTCTTCCTTCTCTAATGCAAGCATCTATTCCTTCTTCATGTCTTGTGGCATCAGGCTGAATTATTTTTCTACAGTATCTTTTTATTTGAGGTCACAGAGCTCATTGTAACTGATTTTTTCCCACAATATTGACAGCAGTTTAAACATAATCTTCTTATTAATTTTTTGTCTATTTGTTCCCTATATTATTCACTGCTAGACTGGGGGAATGATGGGACAATGTAGTAGAGCTTTTAAAAATTGGAACGAATTCAGGTCCTTCTCCTAAGACTGTAGAATGCGTTTTATATGAAAATCTTAACTTTTTTTTATAGTCTGAATCTCTTCACGTTGCCAGTACTTTCTGTTTCTAAAAACTACGTGAGTCTTTGTTTTTAACTTTCTGGCTATCCCACTAGGCTGGTTGCTGTCATGTTTTTGGCATGTTGGGTACTGATTATCCATCTTGAAGGATTCTGTTCTGAAAGTGAAACTTTTAAAAGCTAAAAGCTAGCCTGCTACTTTTGTCAATGCAAAATGCTGCAGAATGCCTCTTTAGCTTTCTGAACTTGTGGGCAGTGTCAGTGAAGTCAGTGGGCACCCACTGTTCTTCATCTCCTGGCCTACAGCTGCCGACACACCGCGTGCACCGGGATGGGCCGGTGCAGGGATGCTGCAGGGTTTTAGGGCAGAGCAGTCCAGGTCTGCCTGATCCCACAGTGAACCATGCTGATGCAGACCTGTGTGTGACAGAGGTGTCACTGGAATGTGTTTGCTGGCACTCTGAGTCCTATGGGGGTAAATTTGATACAACACAAACTAGTCTGCATTGGTCTGATGGTAATAGATCCAGCAGGAGAGCAGTGCTTGAGCCACCAGCCCGACCCCAGAGCCTCACAGGCTCCATGTAACACTGGGTACTGCTTTTCTCTGTTGAGAGAACAGTTAATCCACTGAATCTGGAAAACCACCCATAGATAACTGAGAGTTGAGAGTGCTGGTGTGTGCTGAAACTTAAGAACGCAGTTCACAGCTTTGATGAATCGGGGCACTGGTGATTACCCAAGGTGCAAACTGGTGGGGAACTGGAACCGGAGTCCTGGGACTTCAGTGGGAATATGGAGAAAACAAATAAATTAACCAGATTTTAAATCTGAATTACAGAAGCAGGTGTGGTAATCCTGCAACCGTCTCACTCTTGTGGTTAGCTTGGGAACACCAAACTCTTCTAACTCTTCTTTCCTGCAAACTTGTGCTTCCTTAAATTTTTAACTTCTAAGCCTGTCTCATTCTTAATCTGTTCTAGACACAACACTTTGTGGCCCATCGTCTCTTGTTTTAATTTGATCTGATACTGATGTTTTCTCTCCCCTAATGTCCCTTTGCTCATGTACCCTGTCAGTAGAGCAGAGAAAATACCACCTCTGCACCTTTTAATGTTAAAAGTTTGTGGTAATGTTAAAAGGTGGTAGCTGGCCCCATCACAGCCCATCAACAGGGAGGAGAACTGGAAGGGTAAAAGTAGAGAAAAACCTCATGAATTGGGGTAAAGAGAGTTTAATAGGAGAAGGAAAAGCTGCACACACAAAGAAAGCAAACCAGGGAATTCAGTCACCGTTTCCTATGAGCAGGCAGGTGTTCAGCTGTCTTCAGGAGAACAGGGCCCCATCAACCATAATGGTGACTTGGGAAGACAAAGGTCATCACTCAGAATGTTCTCCCCTTCCTTCTTCTTCCCCCAGCTTTATACAATGAGCATGGCATCATTTGGGATGGAATAGCCCTTGGGTCAGTTGGGATCAGCCGTCCTGGTTGTGTCCCCTCATAACTTCTTGTGCACCCCCAGCCCCCTCCTTGGTGGGGTGGTGTGAGGAGCACAAAAAGTCTTGACTGTGTCAGCACTGTTCAACAGTAACTAAAATATCTCTGTATTATCAACACTTTTCCCAGAGCAAATCCAAAGCATAGCCTGATACCAGCTACTATAAATAAAATTAACTCTATCCCAGCTAAAACCAGTGCAAAGTTGATTTATGCTAAGCTCTTTAAAACTGAAAAGTAGTAGTAGTAGTTGTTTTTGTTGTTATTATTGCAGCATTTTACTGTGAATCTCCAACAAGTTTTAACTATTCCAAATTATTTTAAAACTTTCATTCATCCTGCCTTTGCCAAATCTTGAGACTCATTCTAGACTCAGAGCCAATAACATCATCACTGTTAGTCAGAACTTGATTGGAATGGGGATGTCTTCCATATTGGCCTACATTTCATCATGGCATTGAACTTGAGAGGCCTTTGCCCCTTTTCTGAGAATAGTTTCAAACACATTCATGCCAAAGGAAAGCATGTAATTGGCTAAAAACAAATGATGATCATGACTTCTTTTTTAAGAAGTCATTATGATAATTTTCCTTGAGGGACTTCCCTTTGGATTGTTCTGTAACTCATTTTTTTAATTAAAAAAAAAGGTAATGTTGGCTCAAAAGCTCCCTCACTGGTAATGAAAGGGTTGGTATTGCACTTATAGTGAATTTAGGGGCTTTTTTGTTTTGTTTTGTTTTGTTTAGTTTTGGTTGGTCGGTTTGGTTTAGTCATTTTATGCACGAGAAGACAATCAGTATTTTTTGAAATTAAAGACAAATGAAGAAAATGCAAATATTCCCTTGTGCTGGAATGATATATTTCCGGGGAGAAACCAGGCCAGGAGTGGCTTTCAAACTTCTAAATCTGTTTTATGTGGTGTATAAGAGATTGCTGTCATCACCCAGATGCAGGAAATACCAGTGCTGGGCTTAAGGGGGACAAAGTAAACTCGACAATGGACTGAAAAGAAAAATAAACAATCGACCAACCGTTTTTATGACTTGTTTTTTTCTCTTGCTTTAGCAGTAACATTCACCTTCATTTACCAGAGTTCTGTGAAACATCTGTATCAAGCCTTAAACTTGCTTGACCTTAGTTTAGGTTCAAGGTTCAATATATTCCATGTGCATGGATGATTGTACAAACCCACAAGAGCTCTGTCTCTATGCAAACCTTTTACCCTGTCCCAGATTTGGCCTCTTTCTCGCTAAATAAATCCAAGGACAACTTTCTCTCTCTGTCTTTCTTTCTCCCAAGATTGCTGCGGGGGTGCCCGTGGGGCTTGCAGGGTGTTACAGGGCTTAGGAATAGAGAGGGAAAGTTGCCTCAGAGGATGAGGTCAACCTACTGTAACAACTGCCCCGGATGGAATCTTTTATAACTTGCAGAATTGAATTTAAGGGCTTCAATTTGCTAAATCTCCCAAAACAAATGGTTCAGCATTTGTATAATTTTAAAGTCTGTACTTCTTCTCTCATTTGTAAAATCAGAAAAGATCTCTAAATGGCTCCGAGCTAGTCTCTGAGCTGAACAATTTCTCTCCTCCAGCTGTCCAGCTATATTTCTTCCCAAGGATTCTGTGGGAATAGAATAGCTTCCAAATAGCTGCCTGTATAGGATACAAAATTTGGGTCTTATAAAAGAACTTGGTGGCAGCCAAACCATGAGGCTAGAAACAGAAATTAAGTTTTGAATTTATTACAGTTCCCAGCACAAGCTATATTGATATGATTATCGTTTAAATCTATTTAAAAGTAATTTCTGTATGCAGTAGCATACAAGCTCAACTGATATCTCAAAGTGATACCTTGCACACCTGTTATCTGAACACGGATGTACTTTTGGGAAAGAAGGATGAGAAAACATGACTTGTTTTCAGTGCCTTGAATACTCTTTGTGCTGGCTTGGCCCTCTAGCATGAGATGCCGCACCTTGCTCGGCGTCCTGCATCACTGTGGTTTTCCACCTGAGCAAGGTCTGCACCTCCTCAGCTGGAGGGTTCTGGTGTCATTAGGGAGGTCACCATGAGAGGGTGAAGCATTCCTTTCACACGGGATGGTGTAGGGTATTTCCTCCTGCTGATTCCAGCCAGGCCCATGGCCAGGTGGTGTCACATGGATGAAGTGAGGAGATTGCAGCCAGCCTTCTGCTCTGGTGACAGCAAACCTCAATCCAGTTGTGAAAGAAGTGATCTTGAACACCTTCTGAACCTATGGCTTTCTCCTTCATCAGTACTTTGTGAGTATGAGTAGCACTCTTCAGACAGGCAGCCAGCATTATTCTAGCTCAGACATCTGTGGCAACACTGAGTGTGGGAGAGTTGGTTTTTCTGACTGGCATCTATGTGGTGCCTGAGTTAATCCTACAGTCTTCTTTCAAAGCTAGTAGTAAGAAATTGGCAATTCTAGCTCATGATTCTTCTCTTCCCAGTGGAGATGTCTGTATCAAGTGGATAGCATTCATGTGCCTATTTCTCTCTGTTGACTGTGGAGGAGGTCTGGAATGACTGACTGAGATGGAGATGCTGAGGATGTGTAAAGCCAAGGTGATTATGTGCATGTCATACAGACCAGAAGCCTCTCAGATGGGTGTGGTGGGCAGATTTCTGTCTAGGAGAGGCATATCCTCATCAGCTAATTTTGTGTTTAGCTCCACTAAAGGCGTGGTTGATTAGCTCAAGAGCACTGTTGTGCTGATATTACTTCCATGATGTGAGCTGGTTATCTCTGCCCAGCTTTACACTGTGCTGTGTAAACAGCCAGGTTCCCTCAGAGTCAGCTTTGGGTATTTTGTGTGGCACAGCATTAGCCCAGGCACTTTTTCAGGCCCCAGTAGATTTTACATACCTGCAGGCATGTTATTAAGTTAAAGGTTTTGCTCTCCAGAGGGCAGGAGTTTTGTTGAAGAAGCACATAAGGCACTGGTATTTGTTCTTATCCCCAAGTGGAAAATGCCTCCTTGCAGACTGGCAGGAGACAGCTCTTCTCCACTAATGACTTTGATGTCACGAGATGTAGGCCTTATTTATCAACACACCTCTGGGAAACTATAGATCCCTCCTGCCCTTTCATTCCCCCACAGTCAGTTCAATTTTTCCTTGAAGTAAATGAACTTCTAAAAGAACGAGAGTTTATGGAAGAGGGTTCATGGAGCTGTGATAAAGCACTTCAGGCTGTAACTTACACTTGTTTCTGAGGCTTCACTTTTATTGCTTGAAAAAAATTCTCATATGATCTCATTTTAGAATTGGGTACTTCAAAGGTTGTTCAATCCATGTTCCTTCGAGGCTGCCTATGCAGCCCTATAATTTTTTCCCATGTTCTGTTCTTTCTTTTTTTTTTTTTTCCCTCCTTTCATCCTTATTAACTGGAAAACACCAAAGGGATTTTCACACACCAAAATGAGTAGTCTTGCAATATTGTAGCCATACTACTTTAGAAGTTACTGTAAAATCAGTCCATGGTGGATGTGCATTTGCGCGTTTGTGCTCTGAGTGCCTGAACTAGTCTTGCTAACCAGACTCTGTTATGGTAGATCTGCAGGCAGAACTGTTCTGGTAAAGCCTTCAAAAGGGATTTGATTCAAATTAGAAGGAATTGTTTTACCAAAAGTGATTCATCTCACAGTTACAGCCTTCCATCAAAAAGCATAAGCTATACAGGCTTTGTGAGAAGGGGTGAAGGCAAGAAGGGATCTTTCCCAGCATATATGTAGTTCTATTTTCTTTGCTTTCTCTTCCATGCTTCCAAAATATGGATTCATATTCAGTGGTGAAATGAACTTGACCTCTCTTGAAATGAGGTTTGACTGTTTGAGTCCCATGTTCTCTGTTTGGAAGTTTTGATGGCCTCACTAATGTTCTCTCAGCTCCTGCTAAATGGATTTCATTGTCAGTCACATCATGTGTGTGAGCTGAAGTTCTGACCTGGAACTATAAAATTCCCTAAAAAGAGCACTGAGCATGAAACCCAAAAAATTCCAGAATTTTCCTCTGAACTCTGTGACGCAAACACTTCTCACAGATATTTTTTCACCATGGTTTCAGCTTCTTTTCACTTTTCTTTTTCAGTAGGAAAATATGAGGATGAGATTGCCAGAGAAAGACATTAAGAAAAGAAGACAGCAAGTACGTTCTTTAAAAAATGAACTACTTTCCTTTAGTTTCTTGTTAGTGCTGGGGACCAAAATGACAGACTTTTTTTTCTTTGCTCTGACACTTACTTGCCAAAGTGATTAATTTCAGTCCTTGTACCTAAGATTGAAATCTACAGAGAAAAATGTAGAGTCTACTTAAAGAGCTAAGCATTAGTGCTGGAAGCAAGACAACCTGTGAATACTTCTCACAAACAATTGATTGAAATGAAATAAGCTTTCAATGTATTGATCTTTGTTCTTTTATGTTTATTAGAGTGTAGGTAACACACTGTGGAATTTTTTCAGGTTAACTTCAAGTAGAAGATGTAGCCTGTAACTCCACATATGTTTTTTGTTATTTGTGAAGTGATACCAGAACAGACCCTTATATTTTAGATTGGTTAGTTAGCCCAGATGTTCTTACATGAATAGAGATATTTTGCTGCTTCTTTTTTTACCATTGTCTACATAAAGGAGATAACTTTTTAGGTCTACAGCCCAGCCAAGAAAACACCAGGTGTATTAGTGTAGTATCAAAGTGCCTTGGAGATGGACCTTATTTTTTTTTAAACCCTGTAACAACAAAAAGTTCATAACACACTGTGTACTACAGGCCTCAAGGATGCAAGATCAGAGACTTCTTCATTTCAGACCAAGACAGTGCTTGAGAAAGGAGAACGTGAGGGAGAAGGAGGCAAGTGTGGCTTATAAGTCTGCTAGAGGAGATGGATGGTGGTGCTTGGAAGGAGATCCATGACAATCCTGTTTGTTCTTGACGCTCCCCAAATATTTTTCACTCGGCAGAATTATGCAAAGAATCATATTATTTGTATGATTCAACCAAAATGTGTGTTAAACATTTTTTTTGCCTGTTTTGACACATGAGAAGATAATAGCACCTATTTATAATTGCCACTTACTGTCTTGAAAGAAAACCTAGCAGCATTAATATTCAAAAAGCTATTTGTGACATTGATAAATGCAAAAGCATTAGTCAGTATCTGTAGCTGTCCATAAAAATAGCTCTCTCTGAGAAGAAAACTTAGCCTTACCTGTAAAAATATTGGATACTATTGGATACATCACAAGATTATGACAACTAGAGTGCATAGACTTAACAGCCTTCATATCATTAGCAAACACTTGGAAAGGAGTATCCTGCAGTAATATGGCTTTCTGAGAAAACTCCAGACTCCTCAGGTGACTGATTGGAGGCAGATGATATACTGAGAGCATCTGTCAAGTGCTTAGGATCAAAGTGTCTTTTCAAAAAGTGCACTGCCTTTCCCAGTACTGAAGGCTGCACTTGTAATCCTTTTATTGGAGGCAGTCACTAATATTACTACCCTGTGAAGCCTGCCTTGCTGGGACCCTGCCACCTCAATTTTGCCTTTATTTTCTGATTATGTTGCCTCCATAGCATAGGTACTGTGAAGTGCACATAGGTCTGGGCAGTTGGTAGAAGACATCTGTAGCATGTTTGCTTTACAGGCACATAGATGGCAGTAGGCTGAGTGATTTTGTATGCTCTTTGGGTTTTTTTGTGTAATGGATTACAGTGTCTATATTACCAGGGTGTGTGAATGCTTACATTTGGGTTACTTTCAAAATAAGGCTATGTTTTTCACTGTCCTGGTACAGATCTCAGTGATTTTCTGTTCTTGCAAGGAAGAGGAAAGGAATTATGCATTCATATACTTGCTAGACTTTCAAAACAGCTTATATATTAAATTCTCTTTTTAGAAACTGAGGCAATTATATGTTGAAATAGCTTTTTAAGTTTTTTTTTAATTCTATTTTAAGTTCTCATACAAAGTATTCGTTAGTCATAACTCTCTGCAGCCTAGTTCAAAATGAGATAAATTATATTAATTAAAAATGCAAAAAGCTAGATCAGTCTATGCAGTCCATTCCCAGAATAATGATCTTGTAGTTAATCAGTACATTGCAACTATAAATATATATGTATTTATTTCCTGACTTTGCCACCAACTTTGCATGACTTAGGATAGATCATGTAAGCTAGAATCTTCCAGATGAAACTACAGATAAAATATATTTAAAACTCCTTGCAGTTAGTTGTGATTGTAAGCATCTTTCAGCTCTGTTAAAAAGAATTAAAATAAGTATTTAAAAGTGTCTTCTTTAGCCTCTTGTCTATAATTTTGGCATAGTATTACATCTTTGTGTTAGAGAGACTACTGAGAGAAGAATGAACAAAATAATGTGTATATGTCTGACTTTTCCTTATTTACTTACTTTCAAAGATAAATATTCCCTAAAGGGATAAAATTGGAAGAGGGTATGTGCAGCAGGAGTTGAAAATTAAGCCTTTTAAAATATTTCTGATTGGACACATAAAAACTGGAGACGCTCAGTATCACTGCTTGCTCTTGGAAACCTTAGCCAAGATTTTTTTGTTTTCCCCAGAAGAGCTATGGCCAGGACGGCTGAGGCTTGAAAGCTGTGTATTTACATAAGCACAAGTTACAAATCTGTGGTTTTTAGAGATGTTTGAATTTCACCGCTTTACACTTGCAGTATGTTATAAGCTGCTGTGAGTAGTTCACAGGTTGTGAATGTACAGCCTACAGAGAATTACCCCTCACGTTGCCTCCTTCTTGTTAGGAAAAGTAGTAATTTTTTCATATGTGCCAGTTTTTAAGGTTCTTGTTTGTAGTTATGGATTGGTCACTGCCAGAAATTTGTGCTAGTCACTGATTAGGAATTGCTTCATTTTGATGCGCTCCTTCCTTCACAGAGGCAATACTCCATGGACCAGAAAGGCTGATTTTTTAGAAGTGATACAGCAGTCTCCTGAGAAGGGTTCTGGAAACTTATGTTGCTGAGGGATACTTGGATCCCTATAGGAAAAAAAGTCCATTTGCACGCTCTCACCTACCCCACAGACTTGCATGTCTGGAGTGCAGAACCCTCTCTCTGCTCCTGGGAGGGTCTCCCATAGTTTGCATGGACATTTGCCTAATGATGGGTGCTGTTTCAGGTCATTCTGGAAGACAGACTGATCCCTGTGCCCAGCCACTGGTGGCATTTGGCTTTGCTGTCACTGTGTTAGTTGAGGACAGAGTGGCAGCCCAGGTGGGATGTCCCCTTCTTGTTGAGTGGCAGTGGAGCAATAGTTGCATTTATGTCCCTTCTGAATCCCAAACCTCTCACTCCCTGAGGCAGGGCTAGAGGTCTGACTAGGCAGAAGTACACAGGCTGTGTATAACCTGCCTGGGTTTGTTGCAGAGCTGTGGAGTGCTCCCAAGGGACCAGTAGCTGAGCAGCATCCCCACAAGTGCCTTGGGCTGTGCTTCTGCTCTCCAGTGGAGACCACCAGAAAAGCTCTATGTCAGGCACCACGGGGGTCTCCCTGGAGAAAAGAACCTCAGGGGGCTCATGAGGGTATCAGGATAGGATCCATCCCACCTCCCCAGCCAGGGAATGAGGCAGCCAGAGCAGCCCCAGCCATGGGCGTTGGCATGTCTCTGCCTATCCCAGAGATCCTCTGAGATGCTGATGTTTGAGCTGCTCTTCTAGGCATGGAGAGGGAGGCAGACTTGTTTGTCTCACATGCAGCAAAGTATTTGCAGGGCACTGTTAGTGCTGGGGACTGGAAGAGCACCTCCAACCCTGAGGAGTACTTCTGGAGCATTCTTGCTGAGGAGAGAGATCACCACTTTTGTGCTCAAAAAAGGCATGTATTTTCAGAAAAGCCTTTGAAGACCTGTGTTGGCTTCCCATCAAAGCTGGCCCCTCTCCTGGGTCCAAACCTTTAATGGTTGAGAAGCTTGACCCAAGGGTTGCGGACACATCCAGGGCAGAGCAGGCAGCCAGAGCCTAGCTGGGGGGTCTGCAGGAGGGCAGGGGGAGCAGCACAAAATGGTTTGGGCTTTTTGTTTTGTTTTGGACGTCTGCCAAGCAGTTTGATGGCCATTCTGTTCTCTTTCCAAGTCAGGTACCTGTATTGCTTGGGCAGATGGTCCTCAGCCTTCTCTCCCTGGCTGGAAGGAGGTGCTGTCGGGGACTCTGCTACCAGCCTGTGTCATGGTAGGGGGAGAGGGGCTTCTCTTCTGAGCCTGCCAGCCTGGGGCATTGCTTGCTGCTCCTGGTGTTTTTGATGCTGGGCCTTGGTAGTGGCTGATTTCAGAGCCTTGGGAGCAGCTGTGCCTGCAGCACGGCACTGTTTGTTGGTGATAACCTGCATGGGACAATGTCCTGTGACTGCTGATGGAGCTTCAGATACTCCAGAAGACTGAGTCTAAAATACCTGCCCTGCCTCCCCCGAAAAGCTTTCATTAACTATTGTGAATTATTTTCCTAGTTCATAGTTTTAACTCATTTAACAAGCTGGAAGGCTCCAGTCTCACAAACAACCTCCATAAAGAGGTGGTTGTAAGGTGTAAGTGGGCCACAAGTTATGGGGGCAGCCTTTTTAGCAGGAGCTGTTGCAATAGGACAAGGGTTAATGGTTTTAAACTGAAGAAGGATCAGTCTAGAGTAGGTATAAGGAAGAATTTTTTTACAATGAGGATGATTAAATACTGGAACAGGTTGCCCAGAGAGGTGGTGAATGCCCCATTCCTGGAAATATTCAAGGTCAGGCTGGAGGGCTCTGATCTAGGAGAAGATGTCCCTATTTTATTGCAGAGGGTTGGACAAGACGACCTTTGGATGTACTTTTTGACTCAAAATATTCTGTGATTCTATGAAAATATAAACTTTTGTTTTAATGTCTGCAGCTTCTTCGAGTGTATTTTTTTCCTGGGTTATTAGTTCAAGCAAATACTTGCTTATTGCTTTATTTGTGTATTGCTCTTTCAATGTCTAAATACACTGTGCTGTATTCAATGCAATGGATGATTTGAAAACAGCTTTTTAACCAATTCTCAGAACTCAGACCCTCTTATTTTTATGAAGATATTTTAACAGCAAGAAGATTCCATCGTTGGTTTCCTAAAAACATGTGGATGAGCCTAAATCCAAATAAAACTTACCAAAAATAGGTTGTTACACTGCTGTTAGTGAAACTAGTTATTTGACTGGTGAGAAACGTGTCTGAAGATGAAGTGTTTGTGTTTGAGGATGTGAGCAGCTTCACACGTACAACGTTTAAAGTGTTGCAAATCAGCCTGCCCTTGATTTGTCAGGGCTGAAACGAACAGTTTTTAGTGTCTAAAACTCTCGTGCTGAGTACTGCCTGAGGGGACCTGTGGGCTGCTAGTGTTCTCAGCAGAGAATTGTTACCCCAGAGGATTTTATCTTATAGCTAGGAACAGTGAACATCGAAGGTTAGATTCAGGAATTTTTTTTGGGTCATTTTGCAGAGAAAGAACTTAAAAAAAAAATTCTTAAAAAATGGCAATTAAAAATTGGTGGAAGTTAATAATTAATAATGGCTTGTAACTGATTCATTAACAGCTTCATTTTTCTACGTAATGAAAATCTTAAATTGTCTGGTATGTTAACTATAAAGAAAAAAAAAGTAAAAAGTGAGATTGGTCCCAGTTTAAAATTTTAAACATACAGAACTCTGCAACATACATTGCAGAGTTTTATTCATAAAATTTTCATAAAATGTTAAAGTTTGTTTGCAGAGTTCTGGTTTAGGCATTATTTCATATAATAAAATATGGAAGGAAAATTTGGGCTGGCAGAATTTTCAAAGCTTGTGTTAAAGCCCCTAACTGCTTCTGGTATGAAAGTCAGCTAAACAGCCTTGTGTTGTTGTTTCCCCCAGGATATCTTTTATGCTTTTTTTTTTTTTTTTTCCCTTTCCTTTCCTTTGGAAATCCAAGCGTTTATTTGCATGCAAGTTAGGTGAATTCTTTTATCTATTTGTGTATCGTAAACTGAGGCAATTAGCATATTGCAGTTACAGTACACTTAAAAACCAAAACAACCCTACAAAACCTTCAGTCAATATTATTCCTGGAGGGAAAAGTCTTAATTAAATTGTATGCAAACTACAACAATAGGCAAAGTTGTTTGGTGTTTAATAATAACTGTTTGGGGAGGGGGAAGAGTGAAGAAGTAAGTGTAGCAGAGAGCTTTGCATGCCATTAACCCAAGGATAGAAATGAGGTCAGCCTTTGAAGGGACAGACAACACACTTATCTGCCAGCATTGGAAAGTCCCAAAAGATTAGGTTATTTGCCAGATGTTACTGGGAGTTCATCATTGACACCCTCTGCTTCGTGGGCTTCATCTCTCGCCACAGTTGCAGTTGCCTTTTCTGCCCTTTGCAGGCTTCCTGGAGACCTTCTCCAGTGCATAATGCTTGTTTTCTCTCCTTGAAGTAGTTTTTTTTTTTTTTTTGTTTCATAGCAATAGGCATGGTGAACCATCTTAACTTGTGAAGCTGATCTGAAGACTCATTGTTTTTCTTTCATACACCCACGATAATCCTCTTGGCATAGGAACCATGGACATGAAGTGCAGCGACTGCCACAGCTCCGGGAATGGGGCTGTGTTTGTGAAGGGATTTGTAGAAGACAGACTACTCACCTCACTTAATATTGGTAACCTTTTGAAGATGAATGAAAATTAGGGCAGACTTTCTCATAGGCTAAGAATTTTCTGTTGTTTTTTATGCCTTTGCCTGAAAAATAAATGTAAATGCAATTCTAAGCAGACCATTCTTATATTATTAGCAACTTTGTAATTAATCAAATATCACACTGAAGTGTATTTAAGTGTGTAATCCACTAAAAATTGTTAGTGAGGGGGAGTGGGTGCTATCAGATCCATGTTAGTAATGACTGTATGAACCTGGAATGGCATTCTCTGCATGTAGCTTCTCCTTTAAATCTTTCAAGGGTTTGGTAGTAAATATTGATTTCAGCTAATGTTGGTTTTAACTTCTTTGTGCACATGCTTTGCCCCAAGGGACTCTGTCATGTACAGGGAGAAGCCAAGACTTGCTCATAAAGAACAGAGCAAATATGTTTTTGCTTTAAAACGCTAGATATTAGTGGTGGTCTCTCGAAGCGAGATTCCTGCCACTTGTGTTACTGCAGTTGTTTTGCAGCTCTGCCGCGTTCCTTTGAGCAGAACAATTTGTGAGATGGACAGTGACCTAAGTAAGGACCATATTATCACTATGTACATCCAGTATATTATATTATAATTATATTATATTATATTATATTATATTATATTATATTATATTATATTATATTATATACTATATTATCACAATGCATCCGGTAAAAGAAGCCTCTGTGTTAAAACTTTTAAAATAGTGCAGAGTCCTTTTGTAGCACACCATTTAAAGCATTTGGTGCTTTCTATCTTGCTCTCACATAGCCCATCTTTCCCTCCCTTTCCTCCCTCTATTCCCTTTCCTCCCTTTATTCCCTTTCCTTCTTTTCCTCCCTTTCCTATTTCTTGCCTTTCCTCCCTTTCTTCCCATTTCCTCCCTTCGTTTTTCTCCCCTTCTGTCACTTCTTCCCTTTCCTTCCTTTCCTTCTTCTGCTTTTCCACATTTCCCTCCTGCTTTTCCTCCTCTTCCCCTCCCCTTTTTTTCCCTCCATCCTCCCTTTCTTCCTTCCCTCCCTTTCAAGACCCTCATGTATAATTTAGTCTTCTGACATGAGCACTTCAGTTAAATGTTCAGTGGTACAGGGCAATGACAGAATTTGTTCATGTTGAGATAAACTTGACATTCAGATGCTGTTTGACTATCCATGGACATAGGGTATTCTCCCTAACGTTTGTCAGGTCCACAGACCCAGACACTGGTTTTACTTCAGCAATTAGCTGTTGAATTTCCAGCACTGGAAAGCAGAAAAGCTGCATGTGGGGAAAATTAAGTGTTTCAGGTATTGTTTCTCTTTGTTGCTGTGTGGAATGCTGTTGTTGAAGAGTGCCTTTTCCTTACCTTGGTACAGCTTGTGCTGCTGCTTGTTCTGTTGAGCAAACGTCGGTGCTGTCAGCGAGGTTCCAGTCTGGTCTCTCCTGTGGTTTCAGACTTGTAACTAGGCACAGCAGGTATTAGGGTTATTCTGCAAATGCCATCAGGGAGGGACAGTTGCAGAGCTACAAGCCTGGGCCATTTCCAGGTTAGGCTGGCCCTGTTTGGCCAATCACAGAGTGCAAAATAACCACATTATTCCTCAAAGTGTTTTTCCAGAGTTGAAGTAATAGCCATCTTGCCCTATAAAGGTCTTATTTCTCCTATAGAATATTTCTGTGCTGAGATAACTTTCATGAAATGTTTTCAAAAGGGCTAGGTTTTTGGGGTTTTTTTTGTGTTTTCATTTTAAAGTCACTTTTCACCTCTGTTCTCCTATTTCCATTTTTGTCTTCTGTGGCCTTTGCTTAGTAATTCCATGGCCATTTCTGTAAAACAGGAAATCCATTTGCACTTTAGCAAGTGAATCCGTAATGGGTTTCCTATACTGAAATGGGGAGTCCAAGAAATGTAATTATTGAGACTCATGCATTTCCACTAAACTTGAGAGACTGATCATCCAGTGAAGAGGACAAATTGTGCCCTCTGCCAAACACTTGCATGGGCGATACACAGTGTTGGGCTCTCATGCTGCTGCTACGTGGGAAGGCAGTAGGTCATCTGCTTTCTATTTTGAGTTTCTTTTTCAGAGGTATCCTTTTACTCCCCTCCTCTTCCTCAGCCCAGTCCTCAGTGGTTTGCAATCCTTTCACTGTCCTTCTTTTTTCCATTTCCACTGGTGTCTTCTTGCCCCCAGTCCGCTTGTGGTTCTTTCTCCCTGTATTTCCCCCTCCCCTCCTTAATTCCAGAGTTTTCCAGCATTCATTCTTGTTCCATTTTGAAATATCCTATATTTGCCCCATATAAGTTAAGAAGCAGCTATGTGGCTTTCTTTGACAACAGAAACAGTGGGTTTTAGCGGACAAATGCTGAGTTAGGGGATGAAAAACTTTTCTCCCTTGGCTGATTTGAAGGTGAATGGATATACCTGTAAGACAGAGAAGGGACAAAACCTTAGGACTGCTGGGGAGCCTTCCCAGCACTGGATTTTGTTCTGGCAGGCAATAAGTAAACCATGTGGCTATTTAAAACGAACTAGGGTGTTTGGAAGCATGGAAAAAGAAACTTTTTGATACTCCTTTTGTAAATGATCCTGAAGTGTGCCAGTGGCTGGTGACTTCACAGATGCCAGCCGCGGGGAAAAGACCGAAGGAAGGCTGCTTGCTGTTGAGGCAATTCACACATCAACTGCTTTTTGAGAGCACTCGGCTCCGCCTGAAGATTTATGGGCCTCTCTTCTTTTAAAATAAATGAGTAAAGGAGCAAGCTGAGTGTTTTTCCACACATAAATGTCATAAATGCAATCCTGAAAACTTCACTGGAGTACCAGCAAGGGCTCAAGCCCCAGCTCAAATGTGCATCGTATTAAAGTCCTTCTTGGGGACTCCAGACACAAATTGCTTTCCAACATCCAGAACCATTTGGAAATGCTTTAATCCTGAAACCAGGGGGTTTCTAATGGAAATGCTGACAGACCCTTCGTTGTAGCAGCTGAAGCAGGCAGGGCTGTGATAATGAGCCTGTATGCCTGCGTGTGGAAAGCGTAATGCTAGTTCAGAAAACGAGCACTTCCACTGAAAAGCCCACGCTGAGAAAAACCACCGTGCACCATTCCAGCACAATGCTGCTTAAAATTGGCTTTGCTCAAGCAAGTACATATTGGGAACAACCGTAGGCATTAACCCTGTGTGTATTACACTTCCAAAACCAACAAGTCTTAATAGCATTTCTAATAACGCTCTAATTATCTATAAATAGCACTATACTGAATAGCCCTGACTAGCAGTTTAAAATGCTGCATACACTGGTGAGGTTCTTTGCTATTTGCAAGTGCAGTGTAACCATGTCTCCTCTCACTTTTTAAACCTTGTGCCCATGACCCTAAAAAATAGGTGATGCTTCATTTATTGCTCATGTCTCTGCATACCACTGTTAATGCTAGACACCGTGTGCTTCGTATCTGTATTTGGAAATTTCAGTGACCTTGGTCACACCAGGCTGAAGAAACCTGTCTTGCAGGCATGAACCCAGGTGATTAATTTCAACAAACAGGTTGCTTATAAGAGTGTAATTACTTACTTGTGCAAATGGCAGGACGGGTGCACTGACCTGCATTAGACACATTGTAGTATACACCTCCCCATCGGTTCTTTTTCCTCTGTTAATCAGAGGCCTGAAAACCCTGCAACATTTAGACAGCTTGAGGTTGAAGGCTGAAATGTCACTTTTAAAAGAGGGTTAAAAAGGTCACACAGCTGCAAATAATAATAGCCCAATGAAAATCAGATTCTTACTGCAGCCCACTTCAAGAATAACATTGAAACAGGAAACAAGCCTGCTTGATGTTTTTACCAGTATGGCAGTAAGATTACTGCTGAGTTTGAAAAGGGAGAGAGAGACAGAAAGGAGCATGCTTTCTTGGTCTTAGATGTAAGAACAGTTTTTCTGGTGCAGAAAAGATGATCTTGAGGCTCTGCAAAATCTCCTTGAGGAATCTGAGGACACGGGGTACTTCCCTCTGGATGCTGCTGAGAGGAGATGTTGTTTGTTGCTGTGTTCTCAGAGTGGTTTTGTTTCTTCTGTTTGCTTTTTTTTTCTTTGTTGTGTTCTTGCATTCCTCACTGTGGGCTCCAGTTTTATTAATTATAATAAAAACCTTTTAGAAGACTCTTATGCAAAAATCGAGGAGTAGAAGAAAATCTTGGCTTGCTGCAGAACTTTCTACCACGTAATATAGCTTGGAGAAGCCTTTCTCTTGTATTTTTATTTATTTCTTTTTATAATTAGAATACCTTCACTTCTCCTGAGCAAAGTGATATTTCAGGAGAATGGCAGGCTGCAACAGCATAGCAGATTTCCTCACTTACACATTCTGCCAATAAGGCTCTTTACGTGGTCACAATAGGGCAATAAATGCTGACAGATGTTGTTAACATGTCTATTAAAATTCAGCCCCCTTTTCTGCTGGATTATACAGTCATGGCTATTGTTAATAATATCAGAACCAATGCTGACATTTCAATAATATGTTAGCTTTTATTTATAATCCTTGATTGTTTCTTCAAAAAAGTCACAAAGTTGCAATAAATTAAGCTATTGATAACAGAAGCAAAAAATTCAGACTGGAGCAATTTTTTAACTTTACAGTCATCATGGATTTGTCTGATATTCTTCATGTGCATTAATTGCAGTGGTTATTAATAGTAGTACTACAAGAGTTGCACGAGTGTAACTTGAATTTTTAAGATCCCAAAGGCTAATAAGCGCCTTAATTTAGATGGAAAGGCTGCTGTGATATATTTTTATTAGGTGAAGTGGAAATGTTGCCATTGGTTGTGTTATTTCCTTCCTTCACCTGCACACAGTGTGGAAAAAGAAGACGTGGATTGTGTGGCCCAGCAAGACACGTGAGACACGTGAAGAGAAGTGTGTGCCAGAGGCTGTGTGCAGCTGTCTGAGCTGAAGGATGGGAGATGTGTGCCTGCATCCTGACAAGGATGCCACGCAGGCTGTGCTGTGCACAGCCAGAGCACCTCTGCTGCTGAGAGCCCCCATCCTGCTGCAAACCCGGGGTGAGCCCCGGTGGTGCTGGCGCATCCGCAGCTTTTGCAGAGTTCAGTGGGATTGAGGCATGCAGGAGGCTCACACTCACAGCCCAGACTTTCAGCTGCTTGTTTCTGGTCAACATTCAAGCATAATGCTGGAATTACAGCCGTATGAGAACCAAGCACCAGACACTGGCAAAAGGTGTAGGCAGCAGGCAGCTTCTTCCACTCATTTACTGTGGTGAGAGAGTCAATGGTGCCACAGTGATTGCATCACATGTAAACACCAGTTCTGCAATTTGTCTTGAGGGCACTGCACTACCTGGTAACACATTGTACAGGTTATACAGGTCAAGTTCAGCTAGACAGCACCTTGGAGTGCAGGTGACACAGCCATTCTGGATTATTGCTTGTTTTATGTTTAGTGTCTGCAAAGAATGATTCTCATGGAAATAAGCAATTGCTTGTACATTTGGGGAAAACAATTTGATGTTGAATCTGACACTTTTTCCAGGTACTGAGAGCAAACAGCAAATCCATGTTTTCTTACAGTTGATTTCCTGGAGCTGATCTCTGCACTTAGGATTCTAGTCTTCATCTAGCATGTTATTTTGCTGCTTAGTCCATGCTTATCTACTAGATAATCCTGAGAATAATTAATTGTTATAAGACCATGCACTGATGGATTCAGGGACTAAAGGTCAAGCTCAGGGTGGGGAGGGAAGTCTTAGACTTGCAATACTCAATAAGAAATCAAACTCCAAGTAATTCCTGGTAATGTTTTGAAATTCACTCGGACACTTGGGACCAGAATTGTAACTATCTTGTTTTCTTTAACTGAGTCTCATCTGTTGTTTTGCTATTGAAAATGCTGTTGTCACTGTCCCCTGAGGAGGGGAAAAAGGGGTAACAGAAATCTTTGGCAGTGCTTCAGTTGCAGGAGCAATTGAGATATTAAATAAAGCCTTTCATTATCCCTGTGTAGCTTATTTTTTTTTTTCTTTCTGTGGAAAGGAAAAAGTTGTCTTTAGGAAAGACAACATGCCTGGGGTCACATCCCATAAATAGAGGTGGATTTAAAAATCTAACTTAGCTGGAGGTTTTGGTTTTGTTTTTTGTGGGGGTTTGTTTTTCTAGTCAGTTATCTCTGCTGCTTGTTTCTTTCAGACAGGATAGAGTAATTCAGAATATTTTTATGGCTTCATCTCTGAAGAGCTTGTCTATGCACAGTCTGGAACTGAAATAACTGAAATTAGAAGTAATTTAACACCTTTAGTTATTTTAGTATGTGAATATACTCTTTCATTTCTGATTATGAGTATCCAATTTCAGTTTAGCATAGCTGTAAGTTAAATCAAAACAGGATATGAATAATCTTAAAGGAGTAAATTAGGTACAATTTTAGTTATTTCAGCTCTAGCCTTGTGTGGATACATAAGTTATGCCTGAGTTAGGGTCTTTCTTGACACTTTATTGTATTATAAATCATTTGTCTCAGGCTAGGTGTTGGTAGAGATGCTCATATCAGGAAGATCAGTTGATGCTTATTATCAACTTTTGGGAGTAGTGTCCTTGTTGTTGAAGGGCAAATGAAAGTAGAAATCCTTCACTTCTGGATTCTGCTTCTAGGAGTCAGTGGAGTCAGACAGAGTGGAGTTTTTTATGTCACAATTAGGAAAATATACCGTCAGGCTAATGTTGTCCACCAGAATGAAGTTTAATTAAAAAGAAAATGCTATCATCCAGTGAAAATAATTGCTGCAAGTATGGGTCTGGCTGATGTACAGGTTAATGGTGAATTACACTATCAACTGTAAGCATGCTAAAGATACCCCTGATGATAGGAAGCAATGAACTGTAGCTTGAAAAAGAATTCAGTAGGTTTGAGCAATTTTACCACCTGTCCCTCTGCAGATATTTGTAGTTATAAAATCAAATTCTGCTTCTCCACCAAGATATTTCTCTTTGGTTTGTGAAAAAATTACCCAAACACCACCCAGATACTTTTCTAAAAGAGGCGGTGGTGAGGCTGAGTTTCAAGGGATTTCAGGGAATCTCTAAACAGAAGTCATCTGCTTTAAGATGGGTCAGCCACTACATTCTAACGGGTAAAAACAGTTGTTCCGACAGGCTGAAAACATTTCTGAGATAATTGACTTATTTTTCTCCCTAGAATTTTACTAAATTTTTTTTTTCTGCTCAGGGACACTACCCTAATATTGACTCAAATTCAGGTGCATAACTGCATTCTGAAGGTGAATGTTTCATACTTTGCCTTTATTTAAGGCTTGGGAGGTTTCCCCCAGGGCTTACTTCAAGGTTACATGACTGGAACTGCTACGTGGAAGTGCAGTTTTAGACAAAACTTCACTGCTGAAGCTCCTGGGGCTCTAGTTGACCTTTTAAAGGATGGGGATGCACAGTTACCTTGTGTGTATAGAGAGCATGTATGTAATATATTTAAGTTATTAATATCAGACAGTATGGATGCAGAACTTCAAAAAGTGGGCTCTTTCTCAGAAGTAACCTAGACGTCTGGTTTTAATGTTGTTCAGCAGGAACTGAAGGAGGAAAGGTAAAAACCTTTAATTCAAGATATTTCTGAGAAGACACGGTCTTATCTAATAACAACAGTGAACATATGCTATTTTCTGAGGCAGATTTATGCTGTGAAAGCTGAACTTTTTTTCTTTCTTAAAAGTAAATTGGTACTCAGGAAGGAGCAATAAGGACTTAGACTGTAGAGAGCCTGCTGAATATTAGCAAAATCAGTACCCTGAGTATGAAAACTTTGTTCTGATTTGTTTGCGGAGTTTGAAATGAAAGCACAAACCGCGATTTCTGTATGTTGCATGCATGTGTGAAGTTTAGAACGTATATATTCATAGGTTCCCTTTCTTTCCCCCTTCCCCTTTTAACATGTAGATTTATGAGGAATCAAAGATGAACTTGGAGCAGGAGAGGCCTTTTGTCTGCAGTGCCCCAGGCTGCTCACAGGTGAGTGGAGTCAGCGGTGATATTAATTGAGTCCTCAGCACTAGCTCTGGCTTGTATAATGCCTCCTGATACATTAACACATGTCTAATAATAATATGTGTGTCAGGGGTTTTTTGTGTGTGTGGTTTGTTTTTTTTTTAAGACCTGCTTCCCCTCAATTCTCCTCCTTTCCCACAAGACACTATTACAAAAAATTTGAAGCAAATACAACAGCCAGTCAAAAGTGAGTTGGTACAAGTGCTCCTCATGCTGCTTCTGTGCCTTTTCTCATCCCAAAGCCTAATGTTTCAGGCCGTGTGTTGCAGATTCCTTTAGGGACTAACAAGAGAGGACACACTAGGGAGGACACATTTATCTGTCCTCTGCTGGAGGAATGTATGTTGGAATATATTATGTTGCTATTGGAGGCAGTAGCCCTCCTGGTTTTTTTTTTTTTTTTCTGTTTTAAATACTTAAATACAATGTTATCTTATTAGCTGGTTTTTATTTATTTATACATTTATTTATTTTTAATCTTTAAGACATCTTCCTACTAAATATTTTCTGTGGAAAATGCAGCCTGTAGATAAATTTTGCCCCAGGATGTGCATTTGGGATTCCTGTCCTGTTGACTGGTGCTCTGCCACGTCTCCGAGAACAAAACCTGACCTGTAACATTAGATGTTTAATGAGCTTAAATAAAACCCTGAAGTGACAAGGATTTTAACTGCTGAGATTTGAAATGGGGTGTGTGTGGTTTTTTCAGTGATTTTGCTGTGGTGAGGGAAGTTCCCCTACATGCAGTGAGGAGAGAAGTTCCATGTGTGGCATTTCTGACCCTAATTTGTTTTAGTAACAAGAGTTTGTGAGTAAAATCTTCAGACAAGGGCATCTTTTGGGCTTTTGCCACAGGCTTCCTGTGTGCACCTATGTCACATGATACAGCTTACCCTATTCCCTGAGTCCTCCTCTCTTAATTAGTCAACCCTTCCCTGTTCCAACTGTATATTGGGAGTTTTCAGCTGGCTAATGTATTTACAATTCTTTAGGTTCTTCTGGCAGAGGGATGGATGACTGTTAATGAAGTGCAGATTTTGATTTTGCCAAGAGCTGAAATAAGGAGAGGCAGAAGCCTTCAGTCCAGTTAACAACTGGCTGAGTGGTTTTGCTGTTTCACTAAGTGGGAGTTTTTCTATGGGAGGCAGAGTGCATCTTTTGGATTATCCCTCAGGCTGAAAATGTGTCCCTTTAGATTTCCACATGCAGAGTTAAACGTTCACCATTTTGTCACAGAGGTAGAATAAAAGTACCTGAGTTTAATTGTGACATTTATTTACCTTTTTGATGAAACTAAATTCCACTGGAATCAGTGGACTTGAGTGTTTCCATGTCAACTCTTAATTAGCTTCCTCAGTGGAGGAGAAGCTGATCCAGACAAGCTCTTTTAGGTGTTCAGAGAGCAAGTTTGGTCGCATGCTGTTCCAATTTGGAAAGATGAACAATGTAGACGTGACTTCCATCTTAAAAAGCATTTAACTTCCCATTCCCCAACATGACCCCGTTTGTTATAGATGGGGCCTTGACACAAGTGCATACTGCAGAGCTGCTGTCCAGCTAAGCTGGCTGGGGCTGCCTTCTGTCCTGGCCCGTGGTGCAGATGTGTGCCGAAGGCTGATGGAGTCGACCTGCACAAGGAAGAAAGTAGACTTAGAAAGAAGACGGGGGAGTCTGGGCTGGAGGAACAGTTTCTCCTCTGTTGCCCACACCCTGTTTAAGCTGGCTGATTTAATCATGAAGAGAGAGCATGGCATCCATGAAGGAAAATCCATTTTCAAGAGAAGTAAATGTGGGGATTTTTTTCTCCCCTTCATGATTTCATTGAGCAAAGTCTTTCTCAGATATTCCCTTTGTTCTTAACATAAATTCCTAACGCTGCATTTCTTCCAGATGAGTAAGCAGTGAACCAGAATTTCACAGCGAGAAAAAGGTCTTTGGGATTTCTTTCTTTTTCTTTTTTTTCCTTTTTTTTTTTTCCCACAGAGAATTCATTTTCATTATTTATGCTGCTTTGTCTATGGGTTTAGAGAGATTCTCAGAAGGTGTAACATATGGCAATTATTTATGCAATAGCCACAAGCAAAGTCACTTGCCCAAGAGTATGCTGTGTTGAAAGCATTAGGTCCCTTTAGCTCTGCTGTTGCCACTGGTTTTTGTCTCCTATGTACCTGTTCCTTTAAAGAGCTGCTTTTAATTTTTTTTTCTCCAACCTTGGTGATACAACTTTTGGCTTTTGATAGTCCTGAAGTAACCCAGGTGAAACCATCCCAGTAGCAAAGGTCTGTGTATGCACATTCTGGTGAAGGAAACTTCACAGAACAATTCTGCTGTTTGAGCCCAAATGTGCAAGTGCTTGAGCGTTTATTCAAGCTTGTCTCTTCTTTGTTTTGTTCAAAAGAAGTTATTTCTTGTAAAGGTCTGTAATCAGATTGTAAAACAAACTTAGCACACTGACTAGTTTCTTACAAAAAACATCTCTCCATCTTCTCTGCTTGACAAAGGAGAAGAATTTGATTTAGTATCATAAAGGGTCATAACTAGTTGCTGTAAAATTGTGCACCATTTCATTGCCACTTCAAATCAAGTCAAAGTATCAGATATTTCCAAAATTAAAGACGTGTTTTGCCTGAATACTTTTGGATAGAGAAAAGCTGGCTTATTTAGTTATTTTTATAGCTGTTCATCAGATATATGTTGCAGAAAGACACAAAAGCAGAAAAATCCAGTAAAATGATTTAAGATTTGCCTCATTACTTAGCATTTGCCGTGGGCTAAGAGCACACAGAACAGCAGCTATCGCAGATGCTCAGGCACGTGGTGACTTGTAAGGCTGTGGTAGCTGGAGTGGGTGTCTGAGACCCTTAGAATCTAAAACTTGGACTGTAATTTTTTTCAAGCATTGCATGACACCTTATGGTTTGTCATCCCAGACAAACATCCCAGGCAGAAAATGTATTTCTAAATCAAGTACAGCTATTTGTTACTCATACTCACTTTTTTTTTGGAAATATTCTGTTTCCTGTGCCATTTGGACACATTTCTAGCTGGATAAATTTCTTTCTGTCTCTCGTTTTTGAAATTCTCTCCAATGCCAAAAGTTTATTAGAGAATTAAATTCTTCTTTTTTTCTTTTTTTTCTCTCTTCCTCTCTCTCTTTCTGTGTTTGCCTGACAGCGTTTTCCAACAGAGGATCATCTGATGATTCACAGGCACAAACATGAAATGACTTTGAAGTTTCCTTCAATAAAAACAGATAATATGTTATCAGGTAAGAAGACATGAATTCAAGAGTCAAGATAACTATTCAGATTATGTTGAAAGCATGACTCCTATTGGAAAGCTACTGGCAAAATGACTCCAAGATTGGTTTTAAAAAGTCCTAGCTCCAATTGAGTAACAAGGAGAGGTGGTTTAAGCTAGAATGCATATCTTTAAACAAAAAGACAGTTGCCATTCTTCTGCCTTCATACAAGTTTGCCATGAGAGGGAAAGAAATCATTGAACCTCGGGCATGCTGGCTCTGCCATTGATTTCCAGTGAAATACAAGCACTTAAGTGCATGTCACTTGGGAGCCCAGCAGTGAGAGTGTTAATGAAGTGCATTGGAGCTGTTGCTGAAAACTTGCTATTTAAACTGGACAGACTCACTTCAGCAACTGGAAGAGGCCACATTTTATGAGCCACCTGTGTGGTGACTCAGGGACTGCCCACTGTAAATAGCCATAACCAGAAAGGTAAACAAGTGGGTGACATCCAGTGCTCTTTCCCCACCTCTCTCTGCACTTCCCCCTTTATAAACAGGGGTTGTTTGGTATTAGGTAATTGCATCCTATAATTTCTTGAGTAGTATATTTCTTATGTAGTCTTTCTGTGCTCTTGTCTGTGTAACTACATATCAATGGCTTGCTGGCCTACAGCCAGTGTTGGGTAAAGTCAAGCTAGCCCTTCATTTTACTTCTTTCCTCTCCTATTCCCTTTCCTGTTGTTTATTCTTTGGGCTATAGTGATGGACTGTTCAGAATAGTATCTCTAGACTTTTTCAGGTTTCTAAGTAATGGTAGAAAACCCCCCTGTGATGCAAATGTGTGTGTGGATGTTCAGCAGTGTTTGATATTTGTCTTTTGCAATGGGCTTCTTCAAGGTAAACTGTGCCATTTCAGATTCAAATATATATTCATTAAAGGGACTCCAACAGACTAGCTATTTTCTGGTTAAACTGTTTCCATTTTTATGAAAATCATAATGAAGTAACAATGGCTTGCAAATATTTAGGTCTTTGTTTGTTTGTTTGTTTTTGTTGGGACTTTGGGCACCAATGAGACGTTAGACAGCCTTTTTCCCAAATAGAATTTATTTTGCTTTTCATTTTAAAATGCCGTAGTGGACTAAGTTTAGAAAGAAACAGCACAGAGCATTTTGAAGAGTAGGTCTTGTAAAGTTCCTGAGTGCCAGCTATGCCCACAGAATCCTGTGTTTGCAAGCACAAATGAGAAAAAGCTGCTTTTGCATTTGGCTGTGTCCTTTGGCAGTGAAACTGCTCGAAGACATCTGTGCTGCGGGCACATTCACCCTGTGCAAGTGCTGGCTTTTGTGAAAACTTTCTGTTTGGCAAGACTTTTGTTCGAGTGCAGTTTCTAAGGAATCTATTCTGTCATCAGGAATCCCCTGAGCAGAGTAGCTCCATTTGTGTTTGGTAACTTCTATGATTTAGCCATCCTGCTCCTTCCAATGGGTTGCTTTCCCACACAAAAAGAACGACTGTCTTCCAGCACTGCCACTGGTACTGGGCCCCCTAAACCTCCAGTTAGCCAACTGTACATACTAATCCAGAATTTTCCAGCCGGAAAGTCTCCGAGATTGCTTCCAAGGGATGTATTCTTTGAGGTTTTTTATGACGATCCTCTGTAGTAGTGAAAGGGTAAAAAGCCACATGTGCTCCCAAACACTGCGGCCAATGTTCCTGACCATAATGCCCTGGCAAATTGGTTCTGTTGGTGTATTGGTTCCTCTTTTTGTGTTTGTTTGCTGAATTTGTTCGGCATTTTGCAGTCCTTACTCAAGAAGCATCATAGATCATCTACTCTCTGCAGGAAGACATTGAAAAATAGTTGTTTCATTACCCAGTGAAACCCTGGGGAAATCTAAATACCTTAAAGTTTAAGATGTTTTATTCTTAGATTTCAGAATGAAAAATTAATGATATATGGGACAAAGAGACATACTTTTCTCTTAGACATTTGTCTTCATGTCTTCCTTGTTTTTTACATTTTTGCTTATGTGACTTCTTAAAAAAATTGTTCCTGTCATCAGTAGGTTCAAAGAATTGCAGCAGCAATTGCACTGTGAAAAGCCAGGTGCAGTGTTAGTTTTGTTTTACCCCTCTTTCTCCTAAGCTGCCCAGAAGCCAGACTTTCTATTTTTTTTTCCAGTATGTTGTATGCTATCTTTTAATTTGTTGTGTATGATCCATTTATTATTAACAATTAGTCACGAAAAATAACACACTGTATGCTTTCAGGTAGACATTAG
The DNA here is from genome assembly GCA_013397155.1 of Irena cyanogastra. Classification (NCBI taxonomy): domain Eukaryota; kingdom Metazoa; phylum Chordata; class Aves; order Passeriformes; family Irenidae; genus Irena; species Irena cyanogastra. The sequence continues at coordinate 658,586 of VWZV01010123.1, read as the reverse complement.
AATTATTTATTCTGTTTACAGAGGTAGCTTAATCTGCAGTCTGGGTTCACTATAATATCACGAATATTTAACACACATTAAACATGTTTTCTATAAACTGTTCTTGGAAGTAGGCACTGAAACTGTTGGTTTTGTACAAGACATCTCAAAACTAAACAAAATATGGCTTGGGAAGAAGGAACTTGTTTTTTGTGTGAAATCTGTGTTTGGGTCTGAAATATAAGCTTCTAAGGGAGAGGTAAAGTTATGTTATATGTGAAATTATATGTTGTTATGTAGGTGGGGGTCAGTGTCTAATAAACAATGGTGCATGACCCGATTGCAACAATTGGTGCTGTGCTGGTTTATCTGGTATGTCTTTCCAGGACCTTCCGAGTTATCAGCTAGCTTCACTGTGTTTTCTACCATTTTTTTCATGCTGGCTTAAGAAGAACAAGTTATATTAAATCTGGTGAACCCATCTCTTGAACCAATTCAGAAACTCCAGATACTCATGTACACCAAACAGCTTTCTGTTCTCTGACTGTATAAACAGAAGGAAAACACACTAGATGCTTTGCACTAAAATGGAAGAGATACTTTAATTGCACAACTTGACAACACAATTCTGTCTTATTGAATTAATGTTATTTGCTCCGCTTTGTTGTATGTATTTTATTTTTGTTTGTTAGAAAGTCTTGTTAAGAATATGGATAGAGAGTCATTGATGTTTTCCATTTCCATCTTTCCAGCTAAAAAAGAGATGTTTGAGATAACACACGATGTCTTATGTAAGTTTTGCATGCTAGTCACCATTGCAGGCAACTTTATAGTTAAATTGACTGAAATAGATGTCAACTCTTTGCTATTGTGCTGAGTGAACAGTGTCTGCATTTCTCTGAAACTCTAGGTTGTGTTGTGTGACTTTGCTTTTGTGTTTAAACACCAAAATACTAATGTCTGTGGAATAGATTGCTTCCTTAGGGGAAATAATAAAAGCCCTGTGGAACTGAACTTTGGGAGCTCAGAATTATCTATGTAGAAACCTTTTTTCCTTCCTCATTCTGTTTAATGAAACCAAATCCTCTAGAATTTTGGTGATAAAGCCCACTGTGGAGGTAGAAACAGTTTTGTCTAGATGGAAGATATGCCTGTAATAAAGGTAGTGTAAAGGTATTCCTTCTCCCAAGTAATGCCTGTGTCAGTGAGGTAATTTACATCACTCTTGGTTGCCTTAATTTTTTCCTCCTTGTAGTTTACATAGAGAGGCAGGAGTTTTGAGGTGTGCAAAATGATTGGGTGTGAGGACTCATACTATAGTTTGTTTTCGTTTGCTTTTGTGTCCCTTGCTTTATCAAAAATGGAATGAAACATTTTCTTACATTTACTGGTCAGTTTCAGAGTGACTAGAAGACTTTAAAAATTAGTAGTACCCAATATGTGTACACCTTCAGAACAATCCAACCAGTGATTTAAGGAGTACATATTTAGGCAGTAAAGTTCTTGGTAGCCCTCATCTGGGTGGGAGCAGTTTCACCACCTGTGCTTTGGGTGCACTTCTTCTTCCTCTCCTCTTTCTCCACCTGTTTGTTGTGTTATGGTGTTGAACTCCTCCATGCACTTGGGTGGAAACCTGTGAAATCAATGAAGAAACCTTTCTGAGCTTCTCAGGACGTTCCTCTGTCTTTGTGGCTGCTTGGTGGGCAGCCCTTCAAATTTCTGTGCTAGCCCCATTACTCTGACTTTGTTATCATTGTGTGAAAGCACACCATGGGTGAGTGTTTAACTTCAACAGAGCCTGCAGCTGAACAAGCCAAGCGTCTATTATTATTGCACATCAGACTAAACAAATTTTTTTTTTTGAAAAAAAAATGAAGAATCAAGTTACACACTTCAGAGCTGTGCTGTTAGGTATCTTTTACCAAATCAGAATTTAATTTTTTTTTTTTCTCAAAATGAAAGCTTGTTTCAAATAAGTATCCTTTAGTTCTCCAGGGCTTTTTTTTTTAAACTGGTAGCATGCTTTAATGTTTCCTGTTGTGTTTTGAGGGATGAAACTCAGGAATTCAAGGTAATTTTACAAAACACATTCTGGATTAATCAAGTAAGTTGCTGTATAGCAAGCTAATGGTGTATTTCCTGAGCTGTTGTTTTGAAAACAATGTATTGAAACCGAGTGTCCTTTCTGAGACTATTATTTTAATCCCCACACCCCCAAAAGAACAACAACAAAGAAACCCCCATGCATTGCCAAATGTTGTGAGTACATAATGGAACCTTTTGACTTTACTGAAGACTTCAAGTTCCCTATTGCCTTACCACATATATTTTTTTATGAGTCTGAAAAATCAGGTATCACTTCAGACACTGAGGACAGGTTTTCAAAAGTCAGCAACCAAAATATACACAGTATGTGAAATTCTGGTCTGAATATGATTACTGAGTGCATCTGAAATCCCTTCCTGTAAGATACAGTAGGTTAATTTGGGGTCTGCACAGGTGAGATCATTTGGGCTTGCTCTGGGGCTTGTATATTGTCCATTTACTTTTTTGAAGCTTATTTAAACTTAATGTTTCTTGCAGCCTTTCTGGTCATGACTGTGTCATCAGAGAGGCTGATTATTCCCTGAGTAATAGGCTGAATAATATTTTTGTTTCCTAGTCTGAAGCTTGACATAGTCTGTGTTTAAGCTGGTGATGAAGTTGAGATAGAAAAAAAATTCCTGAATTATTATCAGATGACAGGTTTACCTATGAAGTGACAGATGGCTAGAGGTAGATGCCTTGGAGGACAGTAAACTAGTTCTAGAGGATGGAACTAGTTGAGTATGGAAAGATTTTTACATGTTGAATGATGGGTCTGGGCTGGGACAGCTGATCAGTATAGCAGGCAGGTATCTTGGCTTAACCCAGATAATCCTGTATCCCAAGCTGCCAATGCAAAATACAGTTTGTGACTGATATTAGAATTGTGGGAGTAGCAGTGTGCCTGCGGAACAGCTTCCTACATAAATGTGTGTCCTCAGCAGGAATGCTGAGAGTGGTGCTGGCTCTGTCTGAGGTTTGGTCCAGATGGGTCTGGCTCATCCACTTGCTGAAGTGCAACAAATCAGAGCCCTGTTCTCAGTGAGTCTGCAATAGTTGTGGGCGCTGGTGATAGCAACAAAAGCTTTGTTTGTACCAACAGGGAACAATGAGGTCAGGCACAAGCTGCTGGAACTATTAATGCATTTTTAAGTGCTGAGAATTAGGAATATTTTATTAATTCTGGGAGACCTGATTTTGTAGCTTATGCTAGGATCTCCTTTGTGATACTCCTCCCAATTAAAACACAAAGGCTTGCCTAATCTAGCTAAAAGAATTTCTGTGATGAAAGTTGAGAGTGATTTCTTCTACTAATTTGCCCATATCCTAAAGGAAGACTGGTGTTTTGCAGAGGCAAAATAGTTGGTTGCTCAGGAGCAAATCAAGCTCATTAGACTTGGTAGTCTTGAAGTCCTGAGACCAATGAGTGCAGTGTACGTGCAGTGTAACTACTTTACTACGCAGAGTCTCAGCATTTTAAAGTCTGCATCTTTATCAGTTCTGCTCTGACACAGACAGAGGTTTTGTGGCCTTCTGGTTTCTGTGAATGATGGAGGCTGAAGTATTAGAACTAGGAAGGCAGGTCTTGTTTTACGTCTGGCTGAGCTGACTTCCAGAAGGTTTAGGCTGGCTAGTTGTTGGTGCTTCTTCCTCAGCTGGGAGAAATGAGGGGCTGTCTGTTTTAACAAAAATCTTGATGTGAATTCCTGCCAGTCTGACTTTTGGAACATAGGAACTGTAGTAGCAGTATGGGGAGACTGAGGTGATAAAATAAGATCAGCATCTCGACATGTAAGTGGTGTAAACAGTGTCATCAGTTTTGATCTTTTGAGACGTTAAAACAATCAATTGGAAAATTCAACTGTAGGCAAACACCATTGGTTAGCTTGTGGTGCAGAAGACAGATTTTCAGCATGAGCAGAGAAAAGAAGCCATTGAGGCCCTTGTGCATTTGAAGTCACATTCTTGCTCTGGTTTGCTTTTTTTCACTGTTAAAATTGATTTACTTCAATGACATAATTTTTTTTTTTTTGGCCAGTTCTGGGCCTAAGCAACTCTGAAGAATCTCAGGATTTTTGGTTCTAGTGAAAGTAGTGGCATCTACTTCTTTATGAAACCATAGTTTCTCATCTTGGACATGAAATTGATACCTTGCTTATTTGATAAGGATATACCACTTCTAACAGTAAAACATTTCCTCTGTTGACCTCACATTCAGATACTGATGTGCCCTTTGTGTCCAGGAAGGCTTAGCAACAATTGTCTTTGATTTTCTACAAAACAATGGTGTTGTTCACTAAAGTAGCATTTAATCTCTTTTGGAAATTAAATCTATTTCTCCTGTGTTTAGTGCCATTAATTTCTAGTAAGAGCTCCAGTCCAAGGGCCAGAAACAACCCTGGTCTAAATCTACTGAGTTTACTGAGATTACTTTAGAGATTTGTTTGGCACTGCTTATTTTGGATATGGACCTGTAAAGTGCTGAGTGTCATCAGCTTCCATCAATGCCAGCACCTTGTGGACTCATCTCCTTATGCTGAGTTCTTGCAGGATTCTTAGAAAGTTTTGTTTCTAACTCTGGTAATACAGTAGTTAGCTGTGAAAGCTGATAGATAAATAAGTGTGCATTCCCAAATACTTGAAGTTTGTTTCCTTTAAGCTTATAAGTAGGATGCTCAAGCCAAAAGAAATGAAAAAAGAATTTTAACATTATGACTTGCATTCTGATGTTCCATCAGAAATATAAATGCAATTGTGTGTTTGCCCTTGGATTGCCTGAGAAAGTCAAACCTGGAGGACCATGCTTGATACAGGTGGAAATTGGCTTCTCCTGGCTTTATGATGGAGGAGGCTGATCCTCTTCCTTAGTCTCTAAGCAAAAACTGCATTTTGTTTTGTGTACCTTGCTTTTGTGCTCCTTAATTAAGAGCTGATGTGCATTTCTATCCTGATAATGTAAAATTCATTGTGTCAGGTCACTGTTTGCTGTAAGGGGGTAATATTAGAACTTGACCCAGCTTAGCTAGGTGCAAGAAATCAATTTTTTCTTCACTGAAGTGAGAAGCTTTTTTTCTGAGGTCAGAATTGACCCAGTATGGGCAATGGGGTTTAATATGACAGAGTTTTCATTCTTTAAAGAATGAAATACAAACAATAGGTAGCTGTCAAGGACTGTGCTGAAGATTATTTTTTGACAAAGTGAGTCCAATCTTTCTGTAAAATCAGGTACAAAGCATCTGGAGCTGGAACAGAGCTTTGGAAAGAAAGAGCCAAGTTGAAATAAGAACTAGCCTCAGAATGAATAGAGGTGCCTCATACCTGTGCTTTGGGGAGTCTTTGGTTCCCAAACTTGGGCTTGATTTTTCATTTCGTGAAGAAAGACCAGTCAAGGTCATCAATGAAACTACAGTCTGCATGGCAATTTTGCTTTGCTTGTCTGTCTTGCAGGTTTTTGAAAAAGTGTCAGAAAACCTCGTAATTTCTTCAGTCCTTCCTGCCTGTGGCATTAAAGAGAATACTGCCCTTCTTGTATTAATTCTGGGAGGGCAGAAAAATCCTAGAGATGAAGGCGTTGAAATTTTTTTGACTCCAGGTTTTGCATGTATTATCAACACTTTCAGGTATAAAACACAAAAGGATGCTTCTCCATGGCCAGAATTTCACTTTTCATAGCTTTTCTAAATGTTGTTTAACCCTTCAAAAAATGTGTTGGAAGCAAAACTTCTTGCCATGGCTACCTTTTTTGCTAAGTATGTGTGTGTTTGAGGTGCTTTTTGAGCACTTTTAAAGTGGTTTTAAGTGGTTTTTTTTAAGACATTAACTAGTTTGTATCCACAGCAGTTAACACACGTGCTGTGGTTTAAATGTGCATTACGAGATGTACTGTGCGTTGTTCTGCATGAGCCTGTTTCTGGAGGTTTATAGAGAATTCAAATGACCATTTGGAAATTGGCTTGTGTTCTGTGCCCTGGGAAAACCCATGCTGTTGTCTTTCTGCCCAAATAATGACTTCTGCCTGATTTTGGACATTGATGGCAAGCATTGGGTGCCTGCAGCATTCAGTGTCAAAATTCAGTGCTGTGTGGGTTTTTTTAATGATGGTGTGATAGGTAGGGGTGGGAAGGCAAGGAGAAGTTTGGTTAGAACCTCTCTTTTCCTGGAAGACTCTTTAATTGTCTCCCTCTTCTTTTAATTCTAAGCACCAATGATCATTTCTTGTCTTGTTCTCAGATCAGACTCCTACACCAACACGCTTTCTGAAGAACTGTGAGGAAGTCGGCCTCTTCAACGACATCGACTGCTCCCTAGAGCACGAGTTCAGGAAGGCACAAGAAGAAGAGAACAACAAAAGGGTGAGTGTGAGCACACCAAGCCCTTCCTCCCCCTTTTGATTCCTTGAAATCGTAAAGGAAGTGTCCTTTAATCTGTGAGAGAGCAGATTGAGCTCCACTACCTAGCAGTAACCTTTTGGTTAGAAACTAGGTGGCACTATAAATTGTGACATGCTTTTTAAAACTACTGAAGCAGTTGATAGAAATAAAAACCCCAAACCAACAAAAAACCAGCATTAAATAATAATAATAAAAAAGTGTAACTGTGTTTGCCAGGGTTTGATTCCAAGTCTCCGCTTTTAAGTGAACTATAACACAAACCACACACCTCTTGAAGGAGAGGCTTGGGAAAATTATATCATCTTTGAAGTGAGGATTGCAAACTGGCTCGAATACATTACAGGGAAATTTGGCTTATGAAGGGGCATTTACTTAAGAGCAAAATTTTTTCTTTTTATTTTTTTTTACTTCCTCCACAACACAGTGTGCCCTTGGATTTATTTATCATCAATACCAGCTTTATTGTGCTTCTGTATTTCTCTAAAAGCATTCAAGTTGAGCTGGGAAACTTTGACTTGAAACACCTAGTAGATAATATATCCTATTTTCAAGTAGTATTCTTTTAGTTTATTCTGAAGTTAATCTGTCAATATTCTCAACTTTAGGTTGAATTATATAGGCCACCTTGTATGTAAGTATACTCCTGTACCCAAAGATACTTAAGAGTGTTTTCAGGGATCCTAAAGTGGTGTAAAATTTTTCAAAGAATGGTAAAAGAGCTTAATGCACTAGAGAGGCCAGCAAGGAAAGAGGTAAAGCTGCCTGATTTAGAGGTGCAGAACAGGAGAGGAGGCCTGTAGAAAGAGAAGGGATTCCAGGAGCAGCTTGGTTTTGGCTTACAAGGAAGGTGGTCTAGGTGTGGTTTATTTGTGGTTCATAAGGAAAGACTGGGACAGATAGAGGAGGAGAGAGGCTGTGCCATGGTATGCTGAGCAAGGAATAAGAGTGTCCAAATGTGAGAGAGTTCAAGTTTTGGTCAAGTATTGGGAAAATAGCACAAATTGACCCTCACAGCTTTGTGTATTGGACAAATGTTAGGAAACAGCCACGTATTGAGATAAATGTGTCTAATTTTAGACTTGTTAAAAAATTTGCAGTTTAGGTTCTGCTGAGTCTTAGTTAGAGCTAGGGAGAACATTTCTGTACACTCCTACTTCTTTGTCCATTACAGGATTTCTAAGTTGTTCTCTGTTCCTGGTGTTTATTTGGCAGGAGTAGGAGAACAGGAGAAATCTGCTGAGGTGGGGGTCAGTGCAGTTAGCCACAGACTGCGGCGCTTGATGTTGCAGAGAGATTTCAGCTTGCGAGGGATAGTCGCAAAATCTGATTGAAACCTAGACAAGGGCATCAAGTTACCTGATAACTCCAGCTGTTTGGCAGTCTCTGGGAGCCTTATTCTGCCCTCCTACCAACCCCTGCAGCTGCCATTGGTGGTCTCCAGAGAGCAAATAAGTGATCACGGGGGTGGGAAATTAAAAAAAAAAAAAAAAAAAAAAAAAAAAAAAAAAAAAGGAAAAAAAAAAANAAGGGAAAGAAAAAAAAGAAGCATAAGTCTCACTAGCTGGCTAACCTGTAACATTTGCTCTGTGTTTCCAATTAGTCTGCTGTATATTCATTCTTACATTACTGACTGACTGTCAGATAGGAATCTGAAGCGGGCCCCAGTAGGGCTTTGCACAAATGCAAGAGACAAAGGCCAAGACAGAAGGAGACTCCTTGGGCTGCAGCTGTCCCTAAGGAAATGCTTCTAATAGCCTATCCCTGGAATATGAGTGTGATGTAGTGTTGGCCTAATGGACCTACCAACACACGAACACCAAGGTTAACTGCATGGAATTCTTACTCACTGCACAGAAAAGTCTTCCAAAAATATTTTTGGTCATATTAATTTCTCTGGACTCTGAAAGAAACAGTTTTGTTTATTTTAGTATATTACTGCAGCTTAGCACACAGCTTGACACTGAAATCTTGTAACAGAAAAACACTTTCATTTCTCATTGGCTTTTTTGCTCCTTGAGAGTCATAGTTTGAAAAGTCAGAGAATAAAGTTCAAGTAGCTGCATATTTTTTTTCTTTCTTATTTTTTAATTTTTTTTAATCTTCTGTGTGGAAGCCCATGCATAATCCATGAGAATTTGTTGGAATGAAGCTGGTTATGCAGACTGGTGACTTTCCAAATTAGCTGTGAAGCTCTGAGTGCATGGGTTTAGGAACATCATGAGTACCTTTTTTTTGTAAAGGTACTATTGAGTGGAAAGCACTTACGTTAATATCCCAGCTTCTTATCTGGGAATAAGTCACTTGACATCCTTCTGCCACAGTTGCTCATGTGTAAAGTGGAAGAAGGGTCTCTTTATGTCTCTCATACTTGGTATGCCTTATAGTTGTGAGATCATCTGTCAAGGACCACCTCTGACAATGTATGTGGGTTGGCCTTTGCTCAGGGACTGAAGGGACTCAAGGAACAATAATGATGATGATGACCTCCAGGACCTGAACTGAGAAAAATAAAGCTATAAATGGAAGTGAGTTGGTCAGTTAGCTTTGGCTTATCTGCTGTTTATACCATCCTATATTAGCTAGAAGTCTCTCCTCCTTAGTTAGAAAGAGCTGCTCCCTAAACACAAGGGATGCTACCTACAGATCAGCAATAAGCATATGGATAAGCCTGGGAGAAAGAGGCTTTTTCCATCCTCTTGATGGAATTCTTCCCGCCACAAGCGCCCTACCTCCCAAATTCACCACCAAAGTTAGCACAGGTAAAAGCACACCTATACTGTATTTCTACTTGGAAAATTGTAAATGTTGAAGTTCTTGGGAGCTTGAGGCAGACAGCAATTGACAGCTCAGATCCAGACAAAACTTGCAACCCAACTCAGCATGGCAGGTAGTGCTGGCAGATCACACGACCATCTTAGCCCACTGGCTGCAGGTTTTAGGCTTACACTGCTTGGAACATCAGGTATCCAAAGCATTTGTAGTGGGTTGTAATTGCAAACACATGACCTGTGCTGCTACTGGATAGGCCCTGTTGTCACATCTTGTTTTGAGCGTTGAGCTGGGGCTGAGAGGGTAATGTCAGAGGTGGGAAGAGTCAGAGTCTGTTTCTGAATAACTTAGTGGACCCACTTCATTAAAATGCATCTAGCCTCACTTCCCTATGTGAAATGAGAAAAAGTGGAAATATGCTGATTGTAGCAAGTAGGGTGTTGCATCAAATATCATTTACAAATAGTGAGCTGAATATTTTCGACATGAGGGCATGTTTAAAATCACATTCTGTGTAGAGTTTGGATGCATCACTTCTTAAGACTTATCCTGAAACTTTGAAATCTTCTAACCAGTGTTCAGTGCTGCAAGATAATATATAAATGATGCAAATGAAGCAGGGAAATGGCTATTCTCAATTACAGTTTGGTTTTAATGTGGGTTGTTCAGTGTCAGTTCAGGAAGCTCATTAGTCCTCTACATGGCCCACTGTTCCTGTTCTAAGTATACTGTCCTAAGGCAGGCACCTCACTGTTAGAAAAGCATCAGCAAATTGGAGTAGTCCAGTAAAGAAGAAGAACAAAACCCAATACAAAGCCTTTAGTGGTTAAATAATTTCAATCTGCAGAAGGAATAAAAAGCCCGAGTATCCAGATTAGTTGTGTTAAACAAGGGATGAGGCTACAGTCTGATATGTGTTTGAACAACATCTATTTAGTTTGTACCTTCTAGGATCTCCTTCTACCTTGTATGTATTTCTGTGTATGAGCATAAGAAAGTTGTCTAGCTTATAGCACATCACTATTTCATGCTAGACTCAGTGACTTTCTGACCTCCAGAAGAAATTTCTTGCAAATGTTTGCTGAATGTCACAGTTTGGTACTGTAGCCTGTGAGTATAGGGAAGATGATGTAACTCAAAGCAAGCTGGAAGTGACAGAATCTGTCTCTAAAGTAGTATAGTTTGGTGAAAAAATTAACTTAATTGCCACATCTTGCTTGAATTTCATGCAATGCGTATCTAGCCCATAGGCTTTTCCCTCTTCTGAAAAGTAATACAGAAAAATCATTAGGGATTTTTTCTGTATTTAATAGTTGACATTACAGCACCTGAAACTAGCAGTGCAGTAAATGGGACCCTTAGCTGGTAAAGGGTGATATGTATGGGGTCATATGTACCCTTATATGAGAAGAAAAAAATATTTATGTGTTGATAAAGCACATTGTGTAAGTGTTTGGGTTTTAGATGCCTCTATTGTAATACTAATAGACTATGGGGTAATGCTGGCAACGCACTCCCTTGGAGAAAGAACAGGGATTAAGGGTTCATTTTGGTGGTTGGCTTGGCTGATGGATGACAAATTAGCCCCAGTTTTCCCTTGTAAATACTCTGAAACCTCAGTAGGGTCCTGGAGAAGAGCAATGTGCTGGTAGATGTTTCAGAAGCAAGTGCTCTGAAAGGGCTGAATTTCACTTGTGGAATAACACAAACCAGCAAATTCATAAGCCTAGTCCTGGAGCACTTTTGACTCATTTTCTGACAGTCTGTACAATGGAAGGAAAGACCTATGTTTAAATACGTACTATTTTGATTTAAAAAAAAATTATGCGATCATAAATGCAGATATGTACATTCTCCCTTCATTTGTCTAAACATGATGTAAGATTGTAATCCGCATTTTTTTAAGTCAAAGGGCCCTCTGATTTTGTGTTTTCCCACCGAGATTAAGTATTTTATGTACTCAGTATGTCATAGTAGACACAAAGTAAGACTAGAAATTATGTTAATACAGTGCTTAAGGCCCAGGGTACCGTTGTTGTATGTGTTGTAATAACTTCAAGCTGTTACTTTATCAATCCGTTAAGCTGTTGTCAAGGTGATAGCTCAAAACTCTAAATTTCAAAGTCCAAAATATCACCCTGCATTCAAAGGTTTCAGTATAATAGTTCTTATACTCTAAATATAACATCTATGTCTGCGAGGATGTAGGCATCCTCACACCATAGCATTTTTTCTGGGTGATGCATTGAAAGAGACTCTGTAACTCTGTATCTGAGTTCTTCTGAGGGTTATTCTGGGTTTTCATATCCATCAGGTTATTGATCTGCTTTTCAGGTTCATTTTTTGGCTTGCAACACCCCTTTTTTCTTAATTAAATTAACTTTTTCAGTATTCCTATGAAAAAGGTAAATGCTGTCTCTTATTTTCTAAGCGAAAAAACAGATTGCAGAGGACATTGCTTTCCAGAGCTCCATTATAGTGTGCCACCAAGCTCTTGAAGGAATCACATATGTGGAGTAAGAATTGCAGGGTATCTGGGTCTATCTCCACCATTCTGCCAAGACAGCAGCTTTCTGTCTCATTTGGCTCCTAAATCTCTTTAGAAGGGTGGCCCCAAAAGATTGATAGACACCCTCAACGACATTTTGGTGCCTTGCTCTCACTGAAACAAAGCAGGAGTAAATCAGAGAGCTACCATAAAGGATCTGGGCTCAAGTGACATGCTGAAAATTGCACAGGAAGTCTGTGGCAGAGCCTCGGATTGATTCCATATCTCCTTGGTCTCAGCATAGGGCATCCCACAGACCATGTGTGTTAAAGATTTATCAGCTGTTGTTCAGTGTTGCTAAAGACAGGAAGAATGCTCTCCTCCTCTCTCCAGATGGGTAGGCTTGCTGGATTTTAACTTCTTAACCTTCATGGATTTCATGGTAGACATGTGGTGGTTGGCTGTATTTTGTATGATGGCAGCTCCACAGTTGGCGCTTCAGTCCCCGGCTTTATGAGTCCTGTTTTGAGCACGTAGCTATCTCCAGGCACTTAGTTGCCACACTGGACTGTGTTACAAAAGGGACACTTCCTGCATCATGGTGCAGGGAAGCTGTCAATACAAAACTGTTCATGACTTTGCAGAAATATTCGCAAGAAAAGGCTTCAGTTTAGTCTTGTTGCTGATGGTACAGCATCTTATCTTCTGCTAGCAGGCAGGTCTATCTTATCTTGAATGGGCTTTTGAGCAGATTTACAGGTTTAGATCCTCATACTCAAAGAGAAGACCTAAATGTTTTTCCAGCAGTAAGTTCAGCAGTAAGTTCCTACATCATACAGAAAGACAATTCTTGGGAGCATACGTTTTTGATTCAGCTAAACCTCCCTAACCATCATCCTTCCATGTTCCTCTGAATTCCATCTGATGAATCATCCTGCAGAGATCAGTCAAGACAGTCCTCTTTCCTTCTTCTTCTTATTGTCTCTGTCCCAAAGAAGCTGAGTCACTCTCTTGTAATGTTTGGAGGTTTGTTATGTTTTCTGTATTTTAGCTACCCCCAACAAAAGGAGGCCTATCTGATTTCATTCTAACATTTTTTTCACAAAAACACGGCAAAGTTGTGCTTTTTGACTTGGTCTTCCTTGGAATGTTTTTAATGGCACAATTTCCTTGTTACCAGTTCAGGTTTCAGCAGTATGGACTGGATGGCACATGAAAAAGGGATAAAGCTTTCCTGTAGTGGCATTTTTATAAGTCTATCTGTTAGGTAAAGCCCCTAAATCTTGGCAGTCTCTTTAGAGCATACACACTGCTATTAAACACGAGCTCTTTGCTCCCCAGAGTGGGCTGCAGTCTCTGTGGTTGGGTGGGTAATAAGATACTGCTGATACACTTCAGAGCAAGGTGCACTTTTCCTTTATTTATGAAGATAGACATGCTGGTCGAGGGCTTAATCACAGCTGATAAATCATTTTAGAAAGCCTATTAGAACCATATGCTGATCCTTCGTATTAACATGGTGTGTCTGTTTCTAGTCTAATAAGGCAGGGTCTCTTTCCTCTCTCCCTTCCCCCTGCCTGGTGTGCAAATTATTTATCTGTTTAAGTAATATTACTTGCTTGGGGGCATTTCTCTCTATAAGAGGTACTGTTAATGAAGCAAGGTGAACAGAGGAAAGAAGGATTCTTTCTCTCCAGAGAGCGAAGCTGAGTGGTTTTGGTCTCCTTTGCTGAGATGGGATTGCAGAGCAATTGTCCAAAAGCTGAGGCAAGGAAACCTGTTGGTTAAACACTGGGACACCATGGCATGGCCTTCACGGCAGCATAAGGTTGTCATTTTGGGCCAGGTGGTTACAATCCTGGAGCCCAAGAACTGTGAGGGTTGGGTGTGCTGACATTTCGGTTACCTCACCTTTCCCTCACTCGGAGAGGGCTGCTGCAGGAACAGATTCCACAGCCATCTAATGAGATCCACATTGGCGAAGTTATCCAGTGCCAAGTCCTATTTATCATTAATTGGTGGGTTTTCTTGCAGATCTTTCCTATTATTTGTTGATTATACCCCTACGCATTTTATTATCTTGCCAAAATTAAAATGCTAATAATTTCTTGATTTATTGTTTATTTTTAACAATGTCTACTGCCTAAATAGATGTAGTTAGAAGATTTCAAAATGGCAACAGCTCTTTTGCTGACTGGGTTTCTTTCAGATTTTGCACATGGCAGTCAACTATTTATAAACCTCCGAAGGGACTCCTAAACCTTTACAGTTGGGTTCCTCCCACAGCTTCAGCCTCTTTTCTCCCATGCTCCCACAAGGCAAGTCTTGTTTTTTTGGCATAAAGACAATGATGGTGATTGTTAGGTGGAGAAAATGTCCACAAGCTATGAACTGTGGGTAAGGATTTTTAATTTGTACGTCAAGCAGGATAAATTGGAAGTCAGAGACATCCAGTAGAGGAAGGGTATCCTCACCATAAGATCCACATCTGAGTTGCTGGTGTTCTTTAGGTTTACAAAATCTGAAACTGAAAAACTGAAGACTCATTTGTAAAGTGAGTTTGTGTGCAGTTGTGTGCATGCTGTAACATGTCGCATTTCCAGTAGTGCACAAATTTAACTTTTAAATCTGATGTACTTCAGAGTAAAGAAAGGAATAGTAGAGAGAAGAATTAAGCCAGAACAACTGGTCACAAGTGATGGCAGTTAATGAACGCCAGAGTGGGATAGCCTCATACATCTCTAGGGCAGTTTCATTGACTTTAATGGAATTTAAATTTTTAACCTATTGCAACTAGGCAAAGATCTGAAAGAAAAAAAGCCTTGCTCAGAGACCAGAAAGAAACCAGCCGTGGTTGTGATGTGATGTGAAGTATCTGGGTAGTTGTTGATGTCCTGCTAGTGTCCCACTAAATCATACTAGGGAGGTAAAAATTATACACATTAACTGTTTCCTCATTCTGGTTTCTCTCTCACATGCTTCTCTACAAAAGTTGCCAAGTCCACTATTATCAAATAAATATCAGCTTTTTTTCTTCACTGAAATGTGAGTACACTGTGTGTGGCTCAGTCTGGTCCCCGGGAGGGGAAAAGACATTGGGTTGCCATGTGAATGTACATGTCAAAGTGCAGCTCTGCCAGCCAGTCTGGGGCTGGGTGGGGAGAATGAACTCAGTGTTACAAACCGTCTCTTTTGAATTTCTACAACCTATTAGTCACAGCAAGCTGCCCTTATTGATTTTGGTAAGAGAGGTCACTTTTAATCCTCTAAAGTGGAGAGAGCTACATGCACTCTCCATAGCATGACATTAAAATTGACACAGCTCTGCATCAGTTCTATGAAAAAGCCCTAAACCTAGATGGATTATTGCCTTGCTTTTCAATGGATACAAGCTGCTAACCAGAGCATGCTAACCTAGATTAGGTGTAAAAGCTTTAAAATGCTTCATAAGGAAAGTACAACCAAAAGAAGCTAGAAAATATGAGAACACGCTAAAAGAGCTGCCCCTGCAGAAATAGGCCATTAGTTTTCAGATACTTATTTTCTCCATTTTAAAACATTCAAATGTCAACACAAAAGAGTGGAGATTATCATATAAAAGAACAAACAAAAGCTGACCTTACTCTATGATTATGAAGAAAGCTTTATTCTGGCTGATACCCCTTGCTAGTCTTGTTTATGTTCTTTAGAGAACTAAATCTTTGAATACAATTAGGACTCTCTGACTCGAATCTTAAGTGTGCCTCAAAATAAACAGCAGAGGTGAACTCTCAGCAGTTTTCTTTTCATCTTTGTTATCCATGCTCTGACCCTTTTTTCCTGCCTAATGATCCTTTGTGGCATGCTATTATTACAAGAAATCTTGATAGAAAAATATGCTTAATGTGGATAGGAAAATCATTGTGAGCCTGGAAAAGTTTTTTTTTTTTTCCTTTCTTTTGAATACCAGAAAATGACTAGTGCCACTTTTGATTTTATGCTATTTATTTATTTATTTGGAAATTTGTTCTCTGAAGGTTTTTCGGTTTTGGTTTTTTTGTTTTTTTTTTTTTTTCTGAGAGTCTCAGTAAATATTTACAATGTAGTGTTTAGGGAAATTCGTTGCCTTGTTGTGCGAGCTTGGTGTTCTCCATTTTCATTAGTCACAAGTTTGCACCAGTATTTCTTATTGAAGGTTAGAAACTCCCTTTCTAAATAAAAAACAACTGCAAAAGAAACAGTGACAAAAACCATTAAGTCTAAAGACCATGAAGTCTAATCTGTGGAGCCTGTAAGAGGTGCTACAGCAGCTTTCAGTAAATCTTAAAAGTCTTCTACTGAGAGTTGGTTGAGCTCATACTCAACAGATATTGAAGTTTGTGTTTGTCCATGAGGCCAGCGTGGCTTATCCTCCTAAATTAAGAGATACTTACTTTTCCTCTCCTTCCTCCCTCACCTGAGATGTGTGTGTGGGGTGCTGGTATTTCCTCCCTCTTTGTGGACTTAGCAAGGCCTAGGGAAATTCGAAGCAGGCACAGAAAGCGAGCTGGGTTTTGGCTTTGTCACTGACACTGGGACATGATACCTAGAAGAAAAAGGTGAAAGATGCCCAATCTGCAGATTGTCTGGGCTTCTATCTGGCAGCTTATTTTTTGTCCTAGCCCTACCTTTCCTTCTCCTATCAAGGAAGAAATAAAAATAAGGTACCTTGCCAGTCTCTCCTTCTTTTTGTTCGAAGAGTCCTCCCTGATGTCCTAGAGGAGAGAGAAAGAAGGAAGATGAGAAAGTAAGGGTTGCTAAGGGAGGCAAGAAATAAAAGGAAGAAAAGTACCTTTCTTTTTTACTTATATAAAAGATGTATTCCTACCCCAGATCAGACTTGGTGGGGAAATGGAAAGGAAAATTCACACAGAAGAAGGAAAATAATGTTACTAAGACATGAAGAAAGCTGAGGGAAGCTATAATGAGGATGTTCCAATGAGAGAGATAAGAGTGAAATATCAGCATTCATATGGAGCAGACATTAAAAAGACAGCTCTTTGTTTTTAAGAAGCGGGATATCAAAATATTCCTGTGATGTACTTAGCAGAATTGGGGAAGCAGAGATTGGGGAGTGTGAAAAGTAAAATTTGCTTTTCTTCCCACCATGCCCATCCTGTCCCTTCCACCCCCAATCCAAGAAAATGGAATTAATTTCTCAGTTTAATATTGAAATGAGATGTCAAGGGATGTGGCTGTACAAGAAAAGAGGAGACATGAAGGTGATAAGTTGATGTTGGGTATTAGAATAGCTTTTCCCTGAAAAAGTGGAAAGGAAAGTCAGTCTGGACACTCATGTTTCTCCTTTCTTTGTAGTCTTTTCTAAGATATTCTTTCTTTCACCATACTCCTGTCTTATCTTTGAGATCTCTGTGTATGTCCCTTGGGAAGTGTACATCTGTGTAAGGCCTGTTCCTGTAATGACAAAGTAACCATGGTTCTTTCCCACTTACGCTATTTTTTTCCAGTCCAGTAAACTCATGCAAATGTAAATGCCAACATATATGTTTCAGGAAAACCAGGAAAACTATTATACCTATTACACCTCTGCACATAAGTTCTTATTTTGTGGATTATTGTGTGGCTGGAATCTTTTTCAGGTGCACCTCTTATATCCAAATTTCTTTTCTTTGCTTCATCCATCTCAGCCAGTTAAATGTGTATATAACTGATTTTCTGAAACGGGGCCAAAGTCCATGTACTTCAATAGCTCTTAAACACATGGCTAACTTCAAGCATGTGTGCAGGGGCTTGCTGAAGAGAGATAGTTTGCTGAATCAGGACTTCCCAACACCAAGATTTTAAATTGCAAACAATCCTCTATTTTAATGTATTTTAACTACTGCCTCCCATGGACTAACTAAAGGTAACTATTGTTAGTCAACTCCTGCAGATGAAGAAAATTGTCCTTGGATAAACAGAAATTTAAGGGTATACCAAATTTTTCTGACACTCTTCTGTGCGAACTATTTTTTTACTTCTTCCTAATAAATGTAACATGAAAGGGAATAATGATCATAATTTCATGCTATGATTAAAAAGTTATTTTTCTGGGAAAAATACTACTTTAAAAAAAAAAGACATTTAGACATTTGTTACAGCTTTTTCTTTCTTTCTTTCTTTTTTTTTTTTTAGATTTCTGTATTTTCTAACTAAATGCAATACTGAGATGATAACACATGTATGCCAAAATATCAGCCAGCTATCCAGTATTCTGGATACATAAATCTATGTGTTTTATGGAGAAATATTTTTAAAAACAATGGAAGTGTGTATATATATGTAAAAAAACCCAAACAAACTAAAAAGGCCCAAACCAAATAAGAACAAACAACCCAAAACCCACCTGCAACCAAACCAACCCAACCAAATCCCACACCGCAAAAAAAAAATCCTGAAGAAAAAGAAAAAAACACAGTAAAAAATACAGTTGCCTTTGTCATTCACTTACATTCCTCCATGTGAAGGGATAAATGGGATAGGGCTGCCTGCCCCATGTTGTTGTGGTTTTCTCCATCCTGGATCACAGGTAGGGTGGGGTGGAAAGTAGATTCCACAGAGCAAATGCATCTGTTGGAAGGTGCAGGCAAGGAGAGAGAGTCAGTGAGGGAAATGTTCCTTTCAAAATCGTACTTAATATGCTGTTAGTGATGGAGTGCTCAAATTGCCTTCCCGTTGACAGTTGGGTGAGGAAAAAAAGCATCTTTTGCTATTGAAGTTGATACACTTAATATGTTGTTTTAAAACAAAATGTTCTTCCCTTGTTTTTATGTAAGGTGGTAAGACTTAAAAGAAATTGGGCTCTCTTCTTCTTTTCTTCCTACTTTTCAATATTCTTTCCTCACATTCCATCTTCAAACCTGCTAATCTGTATCCCCTTCTTCTTGAATAGCATTATCCTGACAACAGAGCAGTTAAAAAAGCCAAGACTGCAGGACTTCTAACAATGCCAGAGGGCCCCAGGAATAGGAATGCCCTGAAAAAAATGTGCTTCCATCCAGCTGCCCTTCATATTGTTGTCTCCCTATCCAATTTACTAGAGAATTTCCCACTGGCTCTTGGCTCATTCCCAAATGAGAATGTAATCTTTTAAAGATTACACTGCATAATGGAGGGACAAGGAGCTCTTTATTAACTGGGATGGGGAGTCACTTGCTATTAGGCAAGGGAAGGGGATGGGCTGTAGTAGTGTTTTGTGAGCTCTGCTTTCTGCCCCTTCTTGTCTTGTCAGCGGCAGGATGGCAGGTTGGGAGTGGGAAACCACTGCAGCTGCAATGTAGAAAAAGAAATAATTGAATGTAGCTTATGATTATGGCAATTACTTTTATAACATGAGGGATTGTGCCATAACTATTATATTGCCAACAAGATTAAATTACTAACCTAATACCACAACATGTTTTCCAGGAAAATAAAAAATATAATTCTGCTTGTTCCAGAGTTGATGCATTCAAAAACTATTAATGCAGTGTGAAAGAGCTGAGCAACCAAGGAACCTGCAGTGCTGGTTCAAACATTGTCTGGATTGGATCCCTGTCGCTTCCATGAATTCTGCCAGCTAGACACCCTCACCCTTTCTGGGATGTAAAGCAATGTGGTACTCTAGTAATTTTAAATGCTTCTTCTCCTGTCAAACAGATAAGCTTCTGCCAGTAATTAATAAAGAAATAATCAGAAGCTACACCTGCAATGGAGAAATTCTTGAAACTTCACAAAGAGACCGATTTTGCTCATGTAAATGCACTAAACTGATTGGAAAGCTTTAACTTCAATGTATTTTCATACTGGGATCTTCTTTTTACTACATCTTTTGAAAATATTGCTTAATACAATGAATATCTGTATGTAAAATAATTTTAGATCACCTCTAGTGTGAGGTCATTTTTGCTGAATATCCAAATTGCTGAAATGCAATATGCATTTTGAGGTCATTTTTTTTCTGGACTATGCAGTGTGATTTTCAATGGTTTTTAAAAAATATATTTTCTTCTACATGCATAACAAGGTCATAGATGAGAATTTCTCATATAGCTGGTACAGATACAGCCTCGTATAGACTGTTCATGATAGGAGTATAAGCTAATTAAGCAGGAAGAGCAGTTTCCTTCTGTTCATCAGCTGGAAAATGAGTAGAAAATTTAATTTTGGAGACTTCAGAGATGTATCATGTGTTGATCATTATGAACAAATTAACTGGCTTCATGAAAAAGCCAGTTCTGATTCTGGAGAGAAATGCAGGTTAACAATATAATTCTATATATATTTTTATTAATTTTTATTTGGTATGTGATGAATAATACCTCAAGCAGTTGATTTCATTTTGACTGTACATACATTTAAGTCTCTTCACACCATTGTGCTTTATGAATATACCTGTTGTTACACAAAGCTATTGGATAAATTTAGAAAGACTGGACATGCATTTGTAAATCAACCTCTTCTTTTTCTGGTGAAAAACTGGAGTCATGGATATCAAATTGAGGTCAAACAAGAGCATGTTACTGTATTGTTTTGTCTCTGAATGACAGCCTATACGTGATTTTTTTATTTTTCCCCTTCTTTCCTTCTGAATATGTGAACAGAAAAAGAAGCAAGTATGATTTCATGGTGGATATTTTTGTTCTGTCGCAGATATGACCAGTGCAACACGCAAACTGTCTCAATGGCACAAACTCTTGGCTTTTTGACCTTTCTATTCATTTGAGCTTTTAAGAGCCACCTTAGGTAAAAGATGTTCTCAGTTACCTGCTGGGACTGAGAGCTCTGGGCACTATTGAGAAGGTTTTATTGTAAGCTGGTTTCATAATTTCCTTGTAGTGTCTAACCAGATGAACAAGGTTATATCTCTATTTGATAACTGCAAAATGTTTTTTAGTCAGGCAAGGGCATATTTCTATTCCCTTGGCTTGTACAATTTTAAGACCATTGTGTTTCCAGTGAGACATCCTGTATTAGTTTCCTCTGAGGGCTTTTTATTTTTGTCCCTGGTGCATTAGTTCCTAGCTGATAGAAGCAGTTACACAAGAAATCAACCTGGTTTCTTACATCTCCTGTGCCCAGGGTATATTAGTAAGTCTTTGGTTGCTGCTTGCTTTTAGAAAGAAGGTCAGCGTGGGTTTATTGCACATCTGCCAGTAGTTTGCAAAACGCTGGATCCTCACAGTGACCTGTGTGCCCACCAGGCAAGTGTTACCTTTCACAGACTGCGAGGAGGGAATCATAACCCATGGAAAGGGGCCCACCAGATGCCTGAGGGCCGTACCTCAAGCTGTCACAGGAGTTTCACCAGTTCTTGCCGTTCATTTGCTTTCTTTGCATCGTGTGCTTAAGCACCTTCTAAAAGCCAGCCTGTGGCTCAGGGCTTTAACTGCAGGCAGCACTGCAACGTGATCTGCTGGAAATTGTAAAGTCAGTGATACAGGTTTGTGTGGACTTCTGTGTGCCCCCTCACTGTTAATAGGTAATAAAGCATTAACATTTCAGTGTGATGGGAGATTTTTGGTGTGACCCTGTGTTTAACCACCATCAACGCCCAGGTGTAAAATTTTTTCACTTACATGAGAAGTACTGGAATACCACCTAGATACTGGTGTGTTCAGAAGGTCTGGAAGCAAAATTGGATGGTTTTCTTAATTTTGTTGGTGTTACAGCATAAACTAGTTTGAATGTAATTTCTTCTTTCTTTTCTACAAATATTCCAGTGGAATAATTTTCAGTGCCAAAGGGAAATTTCTGTAAGATCTTGTCATAAGCCATATTTTTGCATTTTTCTTGTTTTCCTGCCAATCTGTAATTTCCCTGTCTTTCTAACACTTGGAAAACTTTCTACATATTTATGTCAGTTTCTGTGTCAGCTGATGTTGAAATAGGTTTCAAAACCACAGCCAGAACCTTTATTTACCCAAATATTTAGCTTTCAGTTTAACCTGACCCTAGACCGAGCACATCTGAGTTAGTAGCCCAACAAATCAGCTACTTTCTACCTCCTCTGACATGCGACTGGCTGTGTGGATACTCTTAGCTTGCCCTAAATATTATGAAGGGAGGGAAAGAAGCATGTAAAGGTCAATGCTGTGGTTTACTTGAAGTACAGTAGTTTGTTATAAGCTGCTGTGACTCAATTGTTTTTGATACTCTGTTTATCATATCTCAACTGAAAGAGGCTAGGGAAGCTTCTGAGCTTTCCAGCAGTTAGAAGAGGCAGGTCTCACCAGCTTTTGATTTCATGAAGGAACATGGACTATAAACTGCTCGCATGAAGCATGCTATTTTCTGTATGTCTGCAGAAGACCTGTGTTTGGATCCCATCTTCAAGTAATACTGTAGTGCACATAACTTCTAAATTATGAGGCTTATTTTTACATTAAATCTTTTCAGCTGGATTTTTTTTTTTTTGCTTTAAAACAACAGGTATTTTTAAAATACGTGAGTATAACATAGAAAGTCTTCAGTTCCTTTCAATGATTTTGTTGCTGGATGTAGAGACATGGCACTAGTATCTAGCAAGCCAATACATTCCTGTGGTGTTTTCAAAAGCATATGAGAAACCATATGTTTTCACAGGAAAACAGCTGTTACCAAGCATATGCTTTGAGATAGAGTGACACTTATTAAAGGGGCAAAGTAGGACCACGGCTTTTTTTCTAAGTTGAATAAAGCTGGCAATAACTGTCTTTTTCAATGTGCAGTGGCACTGCATGTAGATATTGCCATGTGGAGTTGTAACTGCAGGGAGGGAGACAGATTAACGTCTACAGTCTGCAGCTTGGAAGAGACAATATAAATCTCTGTCCTGCTTTGAGCTGTGAATGCCTCTGTAGGAGTTATAGTAACAGACAAATTAGCATAATGTAATTGGTTGGCAGGGTCAGCCCCTCTCCAGGAGCATTAGCAATGTTTACTGTAAGAAGGACAGACCAAGTATTGTAGGGTAGTACATTGTCTGTCCTTTTTGAAGGAAGAATAATCATTTTGGACTCCCTACATCACAAACTTCACCATATCTTATTAAAATTCAGACTATCGTATTTCTGCCTTAAAGCAAATAATCTAATAGAACAAAAATGTACATTCTCTACTATCACACAAATCTTTATTATTTTTGTTTTTGCTTTGAACTTTTCTCGCTTTCTCTGTTGAACAGCTTTTTTCTGGATGCTAAACTTCCATATGCATCCCTGCCAATACCTAATAAATCTTGTTGGGAGAATTAAAATTTCTGGTCTTATTACATGGGACACAATTAGTAAATCCAGACAAACTTATCAGCTTTCTTGTTTGGCTCTTTGAAAATGAAAACTCTGAGCAAAATTCTGGGCCAGCTCTAGCAATCCAGACTCACCGGATTCAGCTTTGCAAGCCTTTTCACAGCTGTAGGTGAGAAATTTGAGATGATGTGTTTTGAAGGAGACCTTCCATTGAGTCACAAAAAGCTCTGGCTTTTCAGCCTTTGTTCTCAAAAATGAAAATTTGTAGCAAGCATTCGAAATGAGTTCAAGCATTCAGTTACGAAAATGTTTGGGAAATGGCTTTCAGAATATCATACAGGGGTCACCGTTGCCTTTTCTTATATAATCAACAGGAATGGTGAAGGCTGTGATATTTAATACTGTCTGTGTCAGGGAGTTGCCACTGCAATTTTCCTAGACAACTGGGAGAAAGGCTAAAACGTACACAGAATCACCTTCTATCACCAGCACTGAGCACTGGAAAACCTGGTGATGAAGGAAAACCAGATAGCATTTCCTGGACCCCTCAGTAGCTATTTTTTGAGTCTTGTGTGTTAAAAATATGAGTTAGGTTGGTTTAAAATGAGCAGTGTTCAAGGCTGATGGGTAATATTGCTCTTTCTTTAATGCTGATACCCAGGAGCTAGCTGCTCCTGAGAACAGGATCGTGATGCTACTGGTGCCAGGCTGGTACTCCTGACCCCCTTCTCTATTCTTCAACTTCCAGGTGTCACATTGCTTAGGTTGTAAACATCCCACTGACTGCCACTTTCTAGGCAAAAGCTGCTGTTTGGAGGAGAGCACTCAGAATTAACAGTTCTCCAAGTGCAGCTAGGTTGTTGCTCAAGGATGCCTGCCTGCCTTGTTTCATTCATGGCTTAGCTGAAACTCCTGCCTGAATTATGTTTTGCCTCCTTGAATGAAGTTATCTACCTGTCTGGGTCACACCAGGAGGACCAATTATACAGGAGGATGAATCATTTTTTACTTAGGAAAAAGAGCACTGCGGCTCCTCAGATGCAGTGAGAACTTCACCAAGTCATTTCAGAAGCATGTGGTCCTCTAAAGGAATGGTATGTAATTTCCCCAGGATGGCTCCACACCACATTTAATTAGTGTGACTGGAAGCGTGTACATCTGGATGATTGTCTGGTAGCATTATCAAATATAGTGCAGCTTCTTTGTTTTTCTCTCCATTTCCTCCAGTCAGAAAAGAAGCTGAGCCAAACATATCCTGCTTTTACAACTGAGAATTCACCCCCTTCATCACTACCACCACCATATAACCTCAGTAAGATTTTTAGCCTGACTCTTCTGAAATGGCTTACAATTTTTGGTGCTCACATTTGGATGTACAGCCAAGAATATTTTAATTGGATATGATTTTCAGCAGATGATGAGCTCCCCTTTTCTGAAGAACAGATCTTGCAATGCTGCCTGGACTTTCTGGACTTGAGTATGCAGTCATTATTGTCTTTTACTGATTTACATGTCTTACTCTCATGTTTACAGATACCAAATAACTCTTCTTTTGTCTTGCAATTCTTCTAATGGTATTCATCATATAACTATTTTCTGTATTGGTTGAAGTATCTTGATTGTGATTTCTTGTCATTTTTGTGAGTTTGAAATGCATGCTACTCTAAACTCCTGTGGAGTTCTCTTACAAAAAAATCCTCTTCTGCTCTGTCACTGCTGTGCTACACTGCCTTCCTAGGTACACTGTGTTGTCTCTAAAAGCTATTCCCTTCTCGTCACTTCCAAGCTGTTGAAGGTCTTTGTCCTGTTTTGCATGTAAGGCAGACGAATTTGAAGTAATTTGATCAAAATCATGCAGTAAATCTGTACCAGAGTGAGAAAAAGGATGGCTATGCAGTTCCCAGTCTTTCTGACCTGCAGAACGCATTTGTTCTGTCCAAGGAGTTATATTTCTGGTCTTTTCTGCTGTCCCCATCCTGGGAAGTTGTATGTCTGAGCTCCATACCAGCTTGCTTACTTGTTCTTTTTCCCATTAACAATAGCTCTTCCAGAGATCTCCATCTGTGTTTAAGACCAAGTCACATGCCTTCATCAGTGGATGGTCAACTCTGTTTCCTGCAGAAGGACCATTACTGGTTTAAGTTTCTTCCAAGCATGTTTATTCTCCTAGTCTTACTATTTTTTTTTCCTGCCTGTCTGTCACTTGCTGAAACCAAGGCAGAGGTGGACAAGGGCTGCTCCTCCTTAACCAGACTGCTTACCAGCTTTGAGGATTCAGAGGACATTTTCTTGTAATCTCTGTTTGTCAGTAGGCCTTGCTTCATTCACTAGAAGTGAACTTTCTTTAGCTAAAAGTGTATCTAACATTTTTATCTTCGGTGTAGACACTCTGTTTGCCTTTCTAAACCATACCTTTTTTATCTCTTATGGCTACAAAGGTTATTAACTTTTGTCTGAATGCTTCCAAATTATGTACTTAATTTTATTTAAGTTCTTTCAGTTCAAGATCTAAACTAAACTAGCTCTCCTCTCCCAAAGCATGAGCCTAAAATCGATTGAAGCGATTTGTGCATCCTGCAAAACTGCATGATTGCCTTTGTGATTACTTCCCAGGAGACCTGGTGAATTAACTTGACCCTGACTTGACGTCTCAGAGTTCCTTTTATGATTTTCACCGATCAAGATGATTTTCCTACGAGCTCACTTGAAAACTCACTTCACTGGTTAAACCTATGATCTCTTGCTATGTTGCAAATGGTTTGTTGGGGTCTTTCTGAGGCCACCATTAGCCTTCACTCCTGGACCTTTCCCAGCCTTCTGTTTGAGAGCCCATGTAGTACCACCCTGCCTGGCCCAACACAGCTGGCACAGTGGGTTGGGGTAACAGAATATTTAGGAGAAGCATTTTATTACCAGGGTAGCAGCATTTCCACTTGACTTCTTAGCAGAAAAGTTAAGCCTGCTGGTTTTCTGCTTGAAACTGCCCGAATGGAAAATCACTGGCTGTTTTGTTGCTACCATCCCTGCTCTCTTTACCAACTGCTCTGTCTAAAAAATGTTCTGGTCATTGAGTGCAGTCAACAGCCAGGGCTGTAACTCATGCATGATGCCAATAACTTATGCCAGTGAAATCAATGATGAGAATTTCAAAGAAGCTTTAAATAAAATACAACAAATTTAGATGCCAAAGTGCTATCTCTGTGAATTTGCTATTAACAGATTATAAATGGTTTGCATAATGTTGAAAAGCCTAGTGCCTTCAGTTAGCAGTATCAAAGGCTTGTTTAAAGCAATTCCTGGAGGAGTGCTGCCCTCCCCCTCCCAGCTTTCTGTTTCACGATGGATAAAAACAAAACTCCTTACAATAAAGAAAGGAAAGCCAGGTTTTCAAGTACCCTCTGACTGGCCTCCAGATCTGGCAGCTGCTTTTGGATGTCTAATTGCTTGTCCTGCAGAAGTTGACATGCACCTACTTTGAGAAGGTTCTTTGAGTACCCACTTAGTGTGTGCACTCTGTCTGATTTACAGAAATTAAATGATAGTGCTGGGAAAAAAACTCAAGCAGAGCTTATAATTATGTTTCTTTGAATTTTTATGTATTTATTTAAACTTTTCTGGTCTTCTCAGTTCATAGATAAGTACTGGATGCAAGGAAACAGTGCAAAGTAAAGGACAAAGCACTGGACTGGGAGAAAAGAGCCCTTGCACTGAGTCCTGATATTTGGCTGAACAAATCAGTTTTCCTTTTTCTTCTTTTCTCTTTCTTTGTTTTGTCTCTGGACTCTGAGGTTTGTGGGCAAGTGTTGTCCATCAGTGTGTCTATACAGGTTTTACCATAATAAGTCCTTGATTTCAACTAAGGCCTTAAGGAATTACACCTAGTAAGTATCTTGGCAAATTTCTTCTTTTCATGTTTCTCAGCAGCACATCTCCATTTGAAATGCACGGCAAGCTCCCTTGTTTACAGTAATCTAATGGGACCATAATTCTGTCCCTGAGATAACATCACAGATATAAGCCAGTTTTGCCTTAGACAAAGTTCTATGGAGAATGTATTTTCTTATAAACATGCTTTTTATAAAAGGGTTTGTTGTTTTGTGTTTATTGGTGTTCCATCTGCTCTAGAGAATACATTTGAGAAAAACTAGCTCCAGCATGGCATATAATGTTTCATTAGCAGGCATAACCTTGTTTATTTGCTTTTTAAAATTGTATTTAGAAAAGGAAATCAGTTTGCACCATTGACATGCTGCCAGGTTCCTGTTTATAAATGTCACAATAGGCAACTTAGAAGAAATGAAATAGTCAGTTTATGGCTTTTGCATAAAGAATGAGAGAACTGGGCAGAGCCAGGCAGCTAGTTGTGCTCCCCCTATTTTTTAGCCTCCCAATTAGCAGGAGTTACTGTGGTGTTAGCAGTGCAAAACACCCTGAGTGACCCAAACTGGGCTTTGCACACTTAGTGTTACTGATGTTTCGTTGAACAGAAGAAGCTCTTTGTGCTGTGTTGCTTTAGTGGCTATATTTGACAAGCAATTGTGCATGAAACAAGCAACCCTGAGGAAAAATGGGAAATATCTGTAGGAAACTTCAAGACACAAGCATGCAATCTGATGTCATCTTTTCCCATGGAGAAGCCATTTCCTTTCAAACTCTGGTGAGCCCAGTTTTCCAAAGTTTCCTTCTCCTTTAAAATACGTTCCTTTACATCACTTTTTTTCCTTTGCTCTAGTAAATGGTTTATCATGGGTACCTCTGGTATACACCATATATTACTTACTGTGTATGTAAAGAAGGCTTCATGTGTTACAAGAGTAGTCTGGACAGACATGCTGTAAAGGGCACGAGAAGGGTAGTGGGGGAAGAGGGGAGGGAATTGTGGAAGACAAGGGTCATCTTTCAGTATTCATTTCTACTGATAATTAGAGGGCACCACTGAATGACTGTAATTAGATCATGTCAAAAAAATTAAGATGAAAGACCAAAAATTCCAAGTATCCTGCATTTTGTTCATAGTATCAGAGGAGTCAGAGCATTTGCTTAAGCCAGTAGCCAAAGTGGAGGACAGGCAGGGAGGCTTCTCTTGCCCGTGGAAGAAGTTCATGGGCATTTGCCCGAGAAGGTGCCAGGAAGGGACCTGAGGAGGTGGCGGTGCTCCCTGGGTGCCCGAGGGGCAGAGGGCCAGCAGGGCAGCCAGAGGCTGGCCTGCAGCACGAGCAGCATTACGGAGATTTTGTGCAGGGCTGTCACCCTTCAGGCAGCGGCCTTAAGAGGATTAGTAGTGCTTAAATGGGCCCTTTGGACTTTGAGTTACAGTGGTGACTGCTAGAGCCTTGAGATGGCTTATACCTGGCTTAGCACTTCGTGTGTCTGTCCCGTGTCCTGTGCCACGCTGCTTAGCAGCGCCGTGTGGCTTGCTGCAGATTAGCAGATGAGGTCTGCATCGCTCAGTGTATCTCAGAAAGCCTTTCTGATAACATACAAACAGCTATTTAAAGAAAACAGGATGAAAAGATAATTTGTGGTTTTTCTGGTTTTTTTCTTTTTTTTTTTTTTGTTTTGTTTTGTTTTGTTTTGTACCCCTTGAGGAGCAGGCAGCATGTCTATGCTTAAGAATAACACATCCTGACTTAAAACAACAAGGAATTTTCCCTGCGTGTTCCAACACAGATATTTAGGATAAAATTTTGCAAAGCTCCTCCCAGCCCCAGTACACAAGTCTGATCTATTAATTAACAGTAATTGTCTAAGGCTCCAGAAAGTGAAGACATTTTGAAAAAAGGACAAGGGTTGCTGAAGTTCACAGATACCTTTAGAAATGTTATCTTTTTTTGTCAGTAAATTCTAGTCACGGTGCTCCAGTGCCGTATTTGGGGGGCAGTTAACTCTGGTCTGTGAACTGCTGGTGGTCGCAAAGCTGTGGTAAGTCATCTGCATCTGGTCTGTGGAGCCATCTTGCCTTAATTACACAATTTATGATAACAGCACAGAGTTCTCTGTGTGAAATTCAGAGGGTTGACAGAGGTCTGTGATCCAAAAAATTGGAAACCAGTGGCTGAGACTGATAAGTACAGATTCAAAGCTTTATGATTTCACTGAGAGCAATGTTTCCCTTCTTTCCCCATCTGCCTATCATTACTTGTCATTCTTGAGTAAGGAGTTTAATTTTTCTTTACATTTTTACCCCTTTGGAGATCAGGTTGATAACATTTGACTGAGAAGCCCTGCCTGAGGTTCAAGAAGTCAGATACACCCATAGTGCTCCTGGCCTTTCAGTCTCCAGTGTGGTGCGGAGAGCTGGCTGCGTCCAGTTTAGAGGGAGACTTTGGATGAGGGCCTTGGGGGCAGGGAAGAGTCTTTCCCCATTCTGGGATATATCATGCCTGCTGTTTCTTGTAATGTGCCATTTTTATCAGGTAGCTGTTAAGTGAGCATTTGCCTTTCTTTGAAATGTTTTGAGGAATAGATCCTTTGGCATGAGTTCTGTATTTTTATGTGTCAGCCTCACTCAGTGACTTCATACCTCTTGCTAAGTAGGGGAGTTAAATGGATTTTAGCAGTCTGCAATAAGATCTTCATAGTGTTTTGTCCTTATGGTTGATGTTACTACACAGCATTTTCCAGCAGTTTCTTTCTGTGTCCTTTTTTCCCTGGTTTAGTGCTTTTCCTCATTCAAAGCTCTACAGATGTTACAGTTAAAAAAAAAAAGAGGAAAAGATATTGCATTTCAGTCTCCACCAAGTTTACACTCACCCATCTCTTGCATAATGAAACTTTTTTTCTTAATCTAAATCTTGATAGTAGACTTTCTTTTTTTTTCTGTAAACCTTTAATTGCGTATTAACATAATTCATTTTTTATCTCTGGTTTCTTCCCTAGTTCCTCATCTGTGTTTACTGGCCTGAGTGGGCAGCAAGCTTAGTTCTGTGGTTACAGGAGTTTAGATTTTGCATGCCAGTTACAGATGAACCAGTTGTGCTGGGCTAGTGTGAGGGTGTTTTCCCTCCACACTGATCTAAGTAATGAGTAAATAAATGAATTGGTGCTGCTTCTGGGGAGACTTACTAACTTTTGTTTTGAAATGATTGTTTTCTTCTGTCGGGAGAGAATTCATAGAGGCTCAGTAATTTTGATGGAGATTATATATGATTAAAATAATTTTGAAGCTTGCCTTTATTTGCCACGTTTAATGTATCATTTTCTTTACAATGTCTTCCAAGTTTTTAAGCTGGCAGGTTCTTTGGTTGCGTAAGCAGTATGTGCAGTGAGTGAGTGTGTCACTGGAGGCTTCCACTCATGTCTTTTACATTTTGTGAAGTTAGGATCTCAATAATCAAGCAAGATATGACTGTACACTCCTTAAAAGTGCACACGAAGCTGCCATTTAATTGTGTATTGTCTTAGAATATTTTTCCTTGTTAAAATACATTCATTGAGAGAACAGGCTGTATAAATTCTAAAGTACTGTTGTATATTTGATTTCTCTCTACAATTTTTTTTAAGTTGATGCTTTTTTCTTGAACTATATGAAAATATTTTAAGTTGCTGTGCAGGAAAATATGGACACATGATATTTTGCATGAAACAAGAATGTGCAAGAAGTGGTTTTGTTTGTGTTTAAATTAACTGCATTTTTATTTCAGTTTTTAATGGAAAATACCTTCTGACTTGAGAATTTATGCAATAGTCTGCAAAGTACCTTTATGTACAATTGGTTGTAGGTTACAGCTCTGTTGATCTAAAAGCTTACACAGAACAATCCTGAATAGTCTGCAGTTCATGTAAAATTGGTGTTTGCAATTCTTCGTAAGCCTCACAGTTAAAAAAATAAGGGTAGCAAAATATAAACAGACTTTGGTTCAGAAACTAGATCTTATAGTTTAAAACCACAAACAAACTGAAACTCAGAATATTACAGTTGATCGTAAAGGATGGATCAGTTGTCTTCATCCTTCGAGTTCAGTAGATGGTGGTTGACTTGAGGTGGTGCTGTGTGAAATGGATGAGTGTTTCTCTGGAATAACCAGGGTTTAGGGGAATTGGTGACTGTCTGGGTGTATTTTGCCTGTGTTTGTGTAGCTGTCATTTCCCTGCTGTGCTTGCCAACAGGGTGTGTGTTCTTGTGGAGTGATGTGTAATCCTCTCCACCAGAATATGGAA
Organism: Irena cyanogastra; assembly: GCA_013397155.1. NCBI lineage: Eukaryota > Metazoa > Chordata > Aves > Passeriformes > Irenidae > Irena > Irena cyanogastra. Next base: position 627,489 of record VWZV01010123.1, on the reverse strand, counting down.
GCATGACTTCAAGAAGTTTTTAGCCTTTAGAAAAAAGAAGTGTGTTGTCTATCCAAACTTAAATGGTTGCACGTGGGAGAAAAATGCTCAAATGTTTTCTTCAAAGTCTGAAGCTAAAATGGGCTGTGAAGTGTAACTGGGGAGAAGTTAATATGATGATGATCTGTATGCGTTCCTCTTGCATCTGGAAAGGTTGAGAATGAACACGTTGATTTAAAAGCGGTTTGTGGATATGCTTTGTTGCTTTTGGGTTTATTTGTTTGAATGTTAAGTACTGATGGAGAGTACTGCATGAGCACATGGGTGAGGGGAGCATTTCTATAAAAGGTCTTCAGTATTGCAATCCTAGTTTATGCTTCCTTGGGAGTGACTGGAAACTTCAGTGATGATGAAACTTACTCCTAAAGGACATAAATTCCTCTTCACATATTGGATCTTAATTAAGATTCACAAAATTAATCTTAAGAGCATGCCTTTTCTTTCTCTGCAGCTCCTGACATATGGATTGTCTGTTCCCTGTGTGAACGGAATTAGGTTCAGTTTAATAAAATAGATAATAATGATAAGCTCATATGCCCTCTTCTAATGCTTAAGCACAGTAGAGAAGATACCTGAGAAAACTCCAAGTGTGTGTGTGGGTGTCATACTCTCTCAGAATATGGATGGGTCTTGGGAATGTTAAAAGCAGAGGGAGAGCTCAGTCTGTGTCATTGCTCCTGTAGACTTTTCTGAGCTGGAATGCTGGGAGCTCCACACCTAGTATCAAATCATCTTCATCTCGGCTTAACAGCTGGAGGATAATGATAAGGGGAGTCAAAGGAGATGTTATTCACGGATGCCTGGTTGAAGAACAGGAAGAACTCCCTAAAAGTAGAGCTGGAAACAACCTAACCAAACAACAATACAATATATAAAGTGGAAGTCTCAGTTTCAGCCAATGTTGCTGAATTTTTCCTCTTCCTATACAGGCCCAAAGTTGAGTCTGCAAGGAGCTTGCTAATATCCTATCCGGATCCATTCAGAACCAGATGCAGAGCCAACACAGCAAAACCATTTTGGGAGTTCTGAAGACTGGCTTCATCACAGTGCAATGAGCCTAGTCTTGCTGTGCTGGTGATACAGAGTCATTCTGCATGTCATGATGCATACAGCGAGATCAGATAGGCTTAGTGTCAGATCTAAGGCATTGCCTTCCTGCCGCCTTTCAAAGCATACTTATTGCCCTTAAAGTATCAACTTCCTTGAACTTCTCTGTGGATTCGCAAGCATCTCACTGATGTAAATTATTCTGAGATTGCCAAATCCTTTTCTTGTGAATGTCGGAGTCATGCTGAGTTTGACATTTTGTTGGGAAACCTTAGGCTTTCACTTGGCAGCGTGGTATGCGCTTGCCCAACAGCAGTGCTTGCATTACTGAGAAGAACAGACATCTGAGGGCATTGACAGGTTTTCACTCTGCTTTTACTTTCCATGCATCACATACTCAACCTACTTTTGAAAAGGTGTAGCTTATTGGAAATTGCTAAAGTTTTGAAACAGTGTTGGAAGTTTATGCATGTAAGATAACAACTACAATGTCTTATGGGCAAACAGAATTTTCCATATCCATCATAATTAATCTGTTTGTACCTTAGAGGGCTCTGTAATTATAGGAGAAAATTGAAAAAGAAGGAAAAGAGAAAGGAAATACCTAATTTAGGAGCACAGGAATCTGATGTTAAATCTTTAAGTTCTACCCTGCTATGGTACAACAAAGTTCAGTAAAACTCTGGGCAAGTGTCAGGGTACCATTTGTCTAAGGCTTGTGAGGGATTTCCACCTTGTCCATTCCCAGGCCTTGCACACTCATGGCACCATGCATGTTTCCTTTAGAGATCACTTTAGGAAATGATAGCGTTAAAATATTGACTGTACATGGCTAGATATTAGATCTGTTTTTGCAAAACCTAGCCATGATCAAAAAGGCAGGTTTGAATCCTGAGCTAGATTTAGCTGTATTTTTTTTAAAAACTGAACAGGCTTTTCATCAGAAGCCAGTAATGTGGTGAAGAAGTGACATTTTAATAGTAATGTGGTAGGTGAGGGAGAACTTCTTTTGGAGAAGTTTTCACATATCTAAGGTTATTGCCTGATGGTCATCACATTCTACTGTGCTGGGAAATATTACAGTAAAGGTCCTTGGTCTGGCTTCCTCTTGCAATTCATGCTCCTTAAGTGAATACTTAAGTGAATAAGGAGCTTCTAGACCTGATTCATAATGTGTTAATTATTTACTGGAAGAGAAACTCAAAGCTGGGTCCTCTTCACTCCAGGTGAAGTGGTGTAACCATTCAACTGTAGGCAACACCTCTGCCTCTTTATGTGTTAATGAAGACTGGAACAACTCCTGTAAAACAGAGATCCCTGTGTCTGCACTGTTCTGGGAAATGACATGAGATATATAAAACTGGGAGATAAGGGGATAACAGCTAATGCCTTCAGTTGGGGTCCTCTAATTATTTGCTCTCTTTTTCCATGAGGGGTAGTTCTTTATTTGGCTCACAATAGAATCTTTCTTTAGATCTGGGATTCAACATGTTGTATGCCTCTTCTGTTTCCCACATTTGATCAGAGCTCTGAGTTTCCTTTCCCACCAGCTTTATCTACCAATATTTTGTGGTGGTTGTGTATGTTTACTAGACAAATTGACTCATAAGTTGGAATTTTGAATGAAATAGAACTTTGTTTTTAACCCTGAGTATTGCAGTGGTTAGGAAGGTGCTTTACATGAGTCTTAGTGGCAGTGTGTATAAGGGGTTTTTTGTCCCTGTTTTCCTCAGCCTAGCATGAGGTGACAATGGAAAGTTTCTTTGCCTCTTGCTGCTAACAATTCACACGCTGATGCCTGATAGGAAAAATAATGCTCTCAAGGTTACCATATTTTTCATATGTATACATTGTGGCTTATCTCTGGATTGAGAGTTCTGTTTGTTTTTAAACGCAAGCCAAGTCAAACCCTGCGGTTTGTTTGTGTTGTGTGTACAGGCATAACAGGAGAGAAGTCTTATTCCATGGTTTCTTCCTTAGCAGTATCCTGGTCTCTCACTGGTTGTTTGCTCAGTGGATGAGAGTTATCTGTGAACTTCTCTTTCTTGGTTTTTAAGAACTTTTTAAGATCTCTGAGTTACCTGAAGCAAAGGTCATATGTGGTGAAATACAGTGTTGTTCTAAGCCTCTGGGATATTTTTGCTCTACAAAATCTGTGGAGGCTAATAGAAATGGCTGTTTCATGGTGTGCTGTGTACCGTTTGTTACTTTGGGACTGTAAAACTTGATTTGCTTGTCAGATGTCTAAGCAGTCTAAGCAGATGCAGTACACAGTAAACAGCCCCATGCAGTAAATCAAGGTGTCCTGTGCTCATATCATGTTCAGATAGGAGAAATATGTGCTAAATGTCCCCATTATAAATCACAAGACAGAATCACAGAAGAGTGATTACTCAACCTGTGGGTATTTTTCCATTTATATTGCCCTGTGAAAGTAAATATTTATTTTTCATTTCTTTATTGTTGTTGGTTATAACAAGATCTATTGACTTGGGATTTACCAGGAGCCAGTAACTTTTCATGCTGTTGATACTTTCAGATTTCTAATAGAATTCCTGTAGAACAGAAAACCAAGATAAGACATTTATTCATTTATTTATTTATTTATTTTCATTTTCTTCCACCATCTCCCATTTCCCTTCTTTTCACAGAATATCTCCATGCATAACACAGTTGGAGGAGCAATGGCAGGACCTGGATCCCACCAGCTGACAAACACAAGGATGCCAAACCACGACACCAGCGTTGTGATTCAACAAGCCATGCCATCTCCACAGTCCAGTTCTGTCATCACACAAGCACCTTCCACAAATCGGCAGATTGGGTGAGTCCATCTCCATTTTCTCATTTCTCTGGTTCTCTGGCTCCTGCCCATAGGATAAGATGTTGTCCTCATGTCCTCATGGTTCTTAAGGTCCAGCTGCATGCAGGTCCGGATGTTATTCTAGTGGTTTTTGAGGTTACAGAGTTTGCACTTGATCCTGTCAGGATGGGCAAGGACCCCTGCAGCACATGTTGCAGACTGTGGGGAATGGCCAGGTTACTCCAGATATGGCACCCTGGTTCACAAGGGACAGAATGCTGTACTTATTGGAAAGTCCTGCTTTCTGCATCCAGGTTTTTTTTTAATCTTCTTATAATCATAGTGCATGTTTTTTCTATAACTGCTCTGGGAAGAAAGACAAAGTGTTTGTGAAGCTGATCCTTTAACTTTCTTCAATAGGAATTCTGGGTTTTCTATGGGATGGAGCTATTTCCTATGACCTCTGCTTAAATGAGGAATGCTGGAAGACAAAAAGACCATCAAGATAAATAGATTTTGGCACAGTGTGAACAGCTGCTCAATTTGTGATGATGGATCCATATTCATTACCATAAATTGACAGTATGGTTGCTTATTGTATTGGCTTGAATGCCAGTTGAGTGCTAATGTCTGAAGAACTGTGTGGACAAAACCATCCATGCTTAGTACATGCTTACACCTGGTTACTTCCAGCAAGTATGAGATCCTCATAAGTCACAATAACTTGTTTTTAATTGTACAGAAACTGCCCCGATGGCTTGAGGGTACAGTTGTTCATCTCACAGCTCTGAGAAATTTGGGGCGGGGTTATGCATGAAAATATATGGATAAAAAGATGTATTAGTGGACTAAGAAAGAAGCAGCAGTATAGATTCATTATTTGTCATTTATAATTTGGTCACATTAATTAAGTGATATATGCAAAAGCAGTTGCTGTCCCCAGTCATTATCTAAATAATTGACGATCAACTTTCAGTCTTTTCAAAGTAAAACCAAGAAGTGAAATCTTTGCATTGAAAACTGAAATTCTAGTTATTCTGGAATTTTCTTTCAAGATTCTTGGTGTAGGCTACAAGCTCTGTATCTCCCATGGTAGCTGGGATGCCCCATGGCACTGAGCTCTGGGCTACCCAGCCATGCAAAGAACACAGATTCCATCTGCTGCCCTAGCTTTGTGCTCCTGGCCAGGCTCCTCTATTTTCCTTTTTACTACTATTTCCAGATTTGGTTCTTAATATATAAATCTGGTAGATGGGTCAGGTAAACCTATTTGATAGATGTGCCCTCCGTATATGTTACATCTTGACAAAACACAGTGTTCACTGAGATTTCACATGAAATACTGTTTGCCAATGAATTCAGTAAAGTTGTTGTCTTATATATGTCCCATTCTGTTCAAAGAGAGGGGGCTGGGAAAGAGGGAGGGAGGGAGGAAGAAATAGTTTCTTTTTCGGTTTTAGAAAGAAAAACATTAACTAATGCCATTATTTGCGTTAAGGATGATTAAGCTCCTGTTCAAATTGTGACTTAATAGGTCTAGTGGTAATTATGATCCTAATTAAAAGCATAAAAAAACCCCCAAACAACTTTTAATACTCAATGGTGAGGTGTTTTATGTAAGACTGTACTTGGCTTCCAAACAATTGTTTCTATATAATGAGAAAAAACTGCATGTGGTTTTGCAAGACCCTGTCAGTCAGGTTTTAGGTTTGTGTTGGTTCAGGGCCATGGTGATTAGAATCTCCAAAGTTGGAGGGGTTGAGGATAAAAAGGCCTTTTCCTAGTCAGTGGTGTTTCTCATTTGGGAAACTTTGTCATGACATATCTTAATTCTTCCCTGTGACTGAATCACACAAATGTTTCCTAAGTCTGAGTCTAAAGCTGCTTTATTGGGAGGCAATTGTCAGCATTTTAGTCTCTGTGTGAGTTGGTGTGTGAATGAGACTTATGGTGTGACCTCCAGCATACTCTGTTCCCCATTCTTCCCTCTTCCTAGGAGGTTTTGTTTTTTGTTCATGGTGTGTCCTAGGAGATAATTGCTGTATTTTCAACTTCCTCTACTTGCCAAAGAGTTGAGCATCCTTGTTTGTCTTCTTTTCCTTCGGTCTTTTCCCTGTGGTGTCTGTTTTACTTATTCAAAGAACGTATCTTGTCATTTCCATTTATCTTCATCTTATCCTTCTAAATGTGCTAAGAATTATATCCATAACTCATTCATAAGGAACACACACTGGACAACGGTTGTGGTATTAAACAACTGAAAAAAAATCCAGATGAATTCAGAAAATATTTGAGTTCTTCAAAGTTCGATCATTTTGATTTAGCCTTGCAACGTTGCAATTGTTTAGCTATTTAAGTAGCCCGAATTCGGAGGTCCTCAAATCTGTGGGTTTTGGTTGAGTTTCCCTTTTTTAAAAATCATCTGAATCTGCCACAAAGGGTAGATGAGTCTTCACCATGAAGGATTGTGCCAGGGAAAATGCCTTTTAATGAGCAATAAAACCAACAGAGAGAAACTGGGTAAAACTCTCACTGAGTTCTGTAAGAGCAGGATCAAGCCCTGAAGGTTGTATAGAACCATCTTGTAGCAATATTCTGATTTTTATCACAACCACAAATATTTTAGTGTCAGACTATGGCCAAGCCACCTGCAAATGTTTATGATGGCCTTGCTCCAATGAAAACAGGGAACAGCAATGAAAGTCTTCATTTAGCCCCTGTTTGTAGGCTGTGCTCTAGTAACAGAGAACGGGACCCACCTGTGCCCGCACACAGCTCATTTCACAGTGAGGAGTGGGCGAGTTTGTAGCAGCTGACATTCCCAAGGGATGCAATTTTTCCCTACTTTCATTTCTCCTTCTCTTTCTTCTCCCTCTCCATCTAACCTTCTCCCTCCCTCCCTCTCTCTCTATGCCTCTCATTTTTCCTATCCCCGGCTCTGGGGGCTTGCACATAAAATGAGATATTGACACAAGGCATGGGAAAACATGACAGAATGTGCATTGTTGGGCAAGTCTTACTGGCACAATGTATATCCACACATTGTTTCAGGTATTAAGCTTCAGCTTCTACTGAACAGGCACCTAGCCAGATTAATCAGATAAAAGGAAGAGCATGAAGATTATTAACTTGAAAAATAAGACAGGGTGCAGCCCCGCTTTCCTCCCACCATGTTCCTTTTTTTTAAGAACAAACAGAAACATTAGCATTACAGCAAGCTGGCAGGTTGGTATAAAGGTCCCTGGTAGTATTTATGTGGTGAGGCAGTCTCTAACCTCCTTGCCATCCCTCCTCCCTCCCCCCCAAGCCTTCAGCATGTGGGAGGAATGCTGGAACTAGTAACTACTTGTGCTGATGAAAAATCAGTTGAGGAACACTTAGCAGTGAAGAGTGTCTTTGGCTGATTAATAGCACATCATTTCTAGATAAGATACATGGAGGAAAAGCAGTATGGCACATGGAGGAAGGCAAGAAAAATGATATAAGACATGCATTTGTCAAAGGTATAGAAAAGCAGATAAGCTGAATCGGCTTAAGATACGGGACTCTGAACTAGGCTGTACAATAGCAGTGCTTGTCTTCTTTTTAAAATAACTCCATTTTTCCTGTGACTGAATATACAGCAGTGTGTGAGAGAATTCTGGGCAGACAAATTAGTGACAACACAGCATAGTGGTTTCTCTATCTGGACACATCTTTTGCTAGGAAAGATGTGTTTTTCAGACTATCAATTACTTTAGGTAGCTGCAACCTAACAGCATTCACAGAGAAGGTTACTTGCTTTCAAGTTAGTTTTTCAAGCTAGTAGTGGACATAACTAGTAATTATTCCAGCTTGAAACTCACTGGTACAGCTCTGCAGCTGATAAAGAGCATGGGAGGATGGAGGATTGCCACAGATGCAGCAAGTTGTTAACGTTGTAGTAAATGGAGAGTGAGAGTGAGTCCGGTTTCAGTGAACTCAGGCTCCAAAGTGGACATAGAACACTAACCATGTGATGTAGATTATCTGTTTTTAAAGTGTTGTAGAGCATTTTAATTGAGATAAGATGGTCTTCTGGCACAGCATCAAACGGGAAAAATTGCAACCACATTTGGTGAAATGCAAGCAGGTAGGAGAAAGCAGCAAAATGGGTTTGGAAGATGCTTCTGGTGCCTTGATGTTCTGAAGAATCATGGTACCAGTGGGAGAACAGCCTTTCAGTCCCCACATGCAGCATTCATTTTAACACTTATGCATTGCCTGACTGTTCCTCCCTCTTTCCTCTCATGATGCCACATGTGTCTCTCTGTCTTCATTTTATCATCTTTTCATGGGTTTGTAGGCTTTTCAAACAAAGGGACATGGGAAATGGAGTAGTCAAAAAATTGACTACTCCATGCATGTAGCGGGGCTAACAAAGGTTTGGTGGTCTTGGCTGTTTGGAAAATGAAAAAAAAGACTTCTCAGTGTTACTGGAGGGTCTCAGATGGCAGAAGGACAGACTATCTCTGTGACAAGCACAGGAGTTTCACCACAGCAAAAGCTATCTGAAACTGCGACTGCTGGTTTAGTTTACAGAGCATCCTGCTATCATCCTTTGTAGCTTAAGGAAACAGAAAAGACTCCTGTAAGAGACAATCACAGGCAGAAACCCTTCCATAATGCAGCTAGCTCTGGAAGGCACTTGGAATAGCTGGATAACTGAGAAGGGTCTTTGTACATCCAAGAAAAAGTCTGTCTTTAAGCTCTTAGTAAGTTGGTGGAGTATGTGGCATCAAAGAGGCCATGGAATTATGTGCTTTTATTAAATTCAAAGACTAGTTCCCTTTCCAGGAAATCAGTGATAAAAGCCTCTGTTCCAACTCATGTATTTGAACTGAAGTACCACAGTATGTTGTGAGATGAGAAGAAATGTGCAGTGAGAGATGAAGCATCAAACGATCACTGAGTCGCTTGATCAAGTCCATTCCATAGCCTTGGTTGTGCAGCATGTAAGAACATCAGTGAGATCACTGAAAGAGGCAGAAAAGGGAAGAGAGAGCATCTGACATTGTCATTCTGTCTGAATTTTTTTTTTCTGTCTTTGTAGTAAAAGTTGGGCTTTAATTCCTGTTTAATGGTCCTGCTTCTTTTTCCTCTGTTTATGCTAAGACATGTTTTCTGTACTCCCTTCTACTCCGCTGACCTTGGCCTACCCAGATATGGAATCCCATCCAGCCACATGTGAGCAGCAGCCACAAGTCTCTGGGAAGCTCAGGTGAATTACTTAGGAAATAATTACAAGTGAGCCATTCCCAGGAACAAGTTGTCTCATAGCTTAGCTTAATAGAGAGGGTGGTGAGGAAGAAAATGAGCTGGACCCTGTCAAGCTGTTCATGCCTTTTAGCAAGCTGCTGCCCAGGTCCACACATTGACCTGCAGGCCGAACCATGCTGCTCTGTCTGTGGTATTTAGAAGCTCTGTCTGCTCTCCAGCCTCCTCTGTTGTTGTTTGCATTGCACGTTCAGGAGTTACTGACTCAATTTTTCCCATACTGCTGAGTCAGGAAGAAAAAAAAGCAAACACTGCCAGCCTGTGTGTCAGGCACAGCACAAACAGGTGGCTGTTCACAACACCTCTCTTCTAACCTCAAGATAGAAGAGAGGTGTTGTGAGCAACCACCTCTGCCTTCCCACAAAAGTGTTGTGAACAACCACTCCTCTGCCTTCCCAAAAACTCTTCCTTGCTGTAAGGTCTAGGAAGGGGCTGGAAAGTACTGACAAAGGTGACTTTTGGGGTACTGAAAGGAGGATCATTAGCCAGGTAATAATTGGCCTTTCAACTTGAAATGAAGAGAGTTTAGTGTGTTTCTTACCTAACTTGAAGTCAACTACTATCCTGAAAGTTATGCACTTGTTATACATGTTGGTTAAATTTGTTAATGAACACAGTGTTTTACATTTCATACTTTCTACTTGACAGAAGTCCTAAGTTTGTTAGAAATGTTGCTTTCTCACAGCAAGAACACCAAAACCAAAAAGTGTAAAGGATATTGTGAGACTTGCTGCCCACTGACTCTGACTAGGATTGTTGTCTCGTGTTGTGAGAAGAAACCAGCCTTCTCCCTCTGCTGATGGTTGTTTGAGATAGGCAGTGAAACTATGCTCAAGCCAGTTCTCATGCAAGTGATTTCTAAGAAATGGATCATGATGTTTTTGTCCGGAAAATCTTGTCCCACCCAAGAACTATAGGAAAACAAGGTCAGAATAGTGTACTGCACCCATAATTTTATCTGAACAGAAATACTGAGCTTTCATATGCATTCGTTGGCTCTCACATCAGAGAAAGTCATAAATAGAACTGAAATATGATATACAGAACTTGGAGAATCTAGCATTGATTCCTTAATTTTAGTGGTTGGTATCTCTTACATGCCTCCTGTATATATATAATACGCACTGTATAAATCTTCTTTAAAGGTGTCATCAAAATTTATGGGCAGAGCTTCTGATTTATATGACTCTTTGAACTAAAACAGATGCAAAATCATTTTCGGATGGAAGAGGATCTCAGAATTGCAGTGGGTTTGATATGACAAATCAAGCTTCCCCTAGACCAGAAAAAGATCATTAGGATTCTGCATAGCCGAATCGCATAGCTCTGCTCTTCATCACAGGTTTGTGCTTAACATGCCCTGATGCATGATTCCAGTATGTGTTTTATCCAAGTGTCAGCCTGTTTGACAGGCAACTAAGCCGCAGTAAAACACTAACTCAAACAATACAGACTTTGTTTGGTGTAAGGCTTTTCAAAAAATTTGTTTTCTTTTAAGCGACTAATTTGCAGGTTCCAGAGAAGCAGCAAGCTTTGGGATGCTGCCTTACACCATGCCAGTTCAGAGAAGGGCTTAAAGGCTTGCTGGGGGTGGCAAAGTGGTTATAATGAGTAAAAAATGAAGACCTTTATGTGTGAAGAATTCTGATAAAAGATTAGTTGCCCACTAAGAAGTTACGTTTGTATCTGTTTCAATAAAGGAATTGGCACTGATGTCCTTAACAGAGAACGCCTTGATTTTACGTGGTTTGTTTTGCCAGTGTCGTTTTTGAACACTTTCAAAAGAATATAAAAACATACTATGAGTTAATAAAGTGTTAACACTTTGTGTTGTTTTTTTTCCTTTTTTTTTTTTTTAAGCGGGTACCTGGCTGCAAACCAATTACAATAGTTCAGAGGAAAGTGCCTGAGGGAAAACACAGGAATTACAGACTTTGTGTAAAGTGTATGGATCCTATTTTACCACCTGTAAAAGTAGGCCTCCTTATTAATTGATGAGTTGAGTTTTCAAAGTCAATGGTACAGTTTAGTTCCATTTAAGGCATATATATGGTTCTATTTATACTTATAGACAGGCCAAATACGCATTTGAAAAAGAAAAACAGCAAAAACAAAAAAACCCAAAACAAAAACCAAAACAAAACCACAAACACCAACAACTTGAATCAAAGGCACGGATAAATCTAAGATGATAACATCACCAAAATTAGTTCTTTACAAAAATGAAATTATGCTTGATTTTAAAGGAAAAAAAAATCTGTCATTTTGGAGACCCTCTAACAAAGTTTCACGTGGTAAACCATAAATTTAAATTCTCTTAGCTATGTTTAGTGAAAAATTGCTGAATTGAACAAGGAACTGATACCTAGACAGAACATGTAGATTGACAGTGCAGGAAAAGTGTTCCTTGGAAGAAGGAACAAATTAGAGAGTGTGTTTTAGAAACATTTGCTGCTATGAGCATCTGTGTTCTGCGAACAGAGACGTTTATTCTGAGCTCACATAAATGGAGTGGAATTTTGCCAGTAAAAGTAGGGGTTGTGTTACTCCAGTCGTAGGATCCAGGTCCTAATTGGTTTATGAAATGAAGGGGGCAATCTTTGAGCTATTACCAGCTTCCTCTGCTGCAAGTGAAGTGAATCGCAGCTGTTCTGATAGGGTCCATAAAACTTGGTGAGGTAATAAAATGTTTGCAGCGAACAATTCTCAAAATGGGTGAAATCCAAATCCCTAGCTTATTTGACAGTATTAAGAGAATTGAATGTACTTCCTGGGGAATTCTGGATGTTATGTTACTTTTATCTAGCTCTTTAACTGTAAGATCCAGGCTCACCAGTGCTGTAAATGTAAGGGCTCAAAGTAACATTCTTCATTTTTAACCCTACCAATTGAAATGCAGTATTTACATATATACATATGTGATACAGAAAAAAGCTGTGTTTGTTGCTCATTTTCTAATGTTTCTGGCTTGTACTTATTACTTTTTTATACTTTTCTGTCTCCCCATCTCTTGCTCTGTTTTGATGAGATTAAAAAAAAAAGCATGGTTAGCATTCAAATAATCCTATACAGAAATACTTGTGGTGTTCTTAGTCACATGATTTCTTTAATGAAAACAATAGCTGTTGATCTTTTAGGTTTTCTCCAAGCAACTTAACGTTTTATAGACCTGGTTTGAAGTCAGATATGTCAATTCTAACTTCTTAGCACAGCAGTTGTTCTGAACCATTCAGTTAATAGTGATTTTGACCTAAAGATCTTTGATGTGAGTTTAAGTCCAAACTGACATTTTTTTGTATCATTGTATATATTGAGGAATTCACAATTTTCATTCAAAGCCATTCGGTATTTGTCTAGAGTTCTGTTGTTCTTCTCAGCATTGCCATAATTAAGCATTTTTATGAAGGGCTTGGACGTCTTTAAATTTCTTTTGTTTTTTCCTTTTTATTCTTCACTTTACAGAAATGTCTGTGATTTCCCAGGCAAAGACAGGATGACTGCACCTTTGATAGTAACATGACCTGAAAAGAACACAAATAGAGAACATAATGAGAGGTTTCCTAGAGTAATGAATTGGGTTTTCAGGTCGGCTAAGTACCAGCTGGTTGGGCTTGCTGCTCAGACCCTTTCACACCTGAAGCTGGGCCCTTACACAATGTAACATCCAAGCTTCCCCCTTTATATCAGTCCTTGTATGACAGATGCTGCTTGTCATATCTCAGACAGGTTCTTGCCTCAGGTGTCTGGAGCCAGTATTTCAGCTGCAAGGTGCTGCTTGAAGGGCCTCTGATCCTTCAAGCACTTTTCAAGGAAGTGCTGGCAACAGTGGAATATCTGCCTTCTTTTTTCAACAGGTGGTTGCTCATGCCATATGTTCCTGGCTTGTAACAGGCAGTAGGGGTGTCCCAGGTATTGCACAGGTAGATGTACAAGAGATTACAGATCTGAATGGTGGTCTCCTGGAGCTTCTGGGCAGAGCTGCATGCAGAAAGCTTTCCTGGCATACTCAGGGCTAAAGCTTGTGTTCTCAGCAAGTGTTTTTGAGCTGTTATTAGAAAATGTCCCTGGAGAGATGAACTGCTGACTTAATGTGCCTGAAGGAATCTCTCTTTGGACATGTTGGACTTCATTAATTCATTATTGCTGTGAATTGTTGATGTAGCTTTTTTGGGCAACAGATGTAAATTAACATAATGAAAGTGGGCAAAAAGCAGCAGTAGTTTTTAAATATTCAAACAAGACGGTCTGTTAAGTTCAACAGGCTGTTATGGACAACCGATTCTGGTTGAAATACAACTACAATATTTGAAGATGATGACTGTAGCTGATAACCAAAGGAGACCAAATTTGAACTGATCTTGTATTATTTTTCTCAATTTGTGCTTGTTTGAAGCGGTTTTGTCAGAGATTATATGGCACAGGTAGTAAACCAAGCTCAGACTGACAATCTGTAGTCTGTAGATGACAGTTGGAGCCTGTCAATGCATACACCAAAGGGGAGAAAACTGTGAAAAACTTTACTCTCTTTACAATTAATTTCCTTCTTATTCTGTTTTAATTTTGTCTTTCTCTGCAGTCTGTTCCAGGCCTACCGAGGAAAGAGACCTAGAGTGTTGTTGAATTTTTTCTGATCTGTAGGGAAATAAAATAGGAAGCAAAATATTTCTACTGTGAAGTAGCAAAGGAAGTTGCTACTTCAGTCAGTGAGTTCCCTTTGTGCCATACTAAATGGATGCGGAGAAAGATATGGAATCTGGGCTCCATGACAGGCAAGAAAATCCATACTTTCTTCCAAATTTTCCCCTGGCCTCTATATTGTTCTATTGTTCCAATAAGAAATCTGTGACTCAGAGGATTTATTCAAAATCTATATAAAACATAATAGGCAAAGTTCATTCCAGAAGCCATCAAGTGAAACTATACTTCTCTGTGGGGAAAGCTGGGGTCCCTTCCAGTCTGGTCTTTTTCTGTACACAGCCTGGTAGCATGGAGATTTTGTTGCACATGAATGCAACATCAAGGGTTGTGGGGCCCTAAGTCCTATAAAGCAAATGCTAGAAACAGTATTGGACCCAAGCAGAACCCATAAATGCAGAGGGAAACAAAACCCCATATATAAAAGAAAACAGGGTTTGAGAACAAAAGCAGAAAACCACATTTCAAGCCTCAAGGGAAAAAGAAAATCAGTTTTTGTTTTGGAAGAATCATCCTTGGAAATGTTCAATTTCCCTTATGACCAAGTTGGGAAGCTGTAAGTTGTGTCCTTAAAGACAGTGTATGTATGCATAAACTCCTAGCCAAAAAAAACTATTACATGTTGACAAGAAAACCCCACCACTGAGGTATAAATTTCCTTGTTACTCCTCCTGCTTGTCCATTAGACAAACAGGAAAGTAGAGACGCCCCTGCCATGTTTACAGGCCTTGCCTTGTTATTTGTATGATGGACAGAGAGCTAAGAGCTGTGTTGCCAGCACTGCTTATTGGAAAAATCTGGAAATAATTAAGGGACCTCATTTGTTATTGCTCGTATGTTCACTAGTGGAAATTACTTGAGAGAACAGTTCTACTGGTGCAGAACAGTGCTTGGTAATAGAACTGTAGAAAAATGACAAAGACAAAAACAGCTTTGGGGAATGGGATGTAAAATATTATTCTAAAAATTTTTTCTACATTGGTTTTGAAAGGTTTTTTGTGTCTGTGTGTTTTGCAGTAGAGAAAAAAGAATGTAATTTGCCTGAACTAGAGGATGGCTTGTAATGTTTTTACTTGTTACTGATTTATTTACTTGAATGAAACCTATGAATTACAGTGGAAGTTTCAGTTGAGTAAGATTCAATATTGTGCTGTTATTTTATTACTGGGTATGCTGAGTGTTCCTTTCTATGGTGTCTTCTTCCAAGAGCTACGAGCACTGTGAATCTTTTTCATGTTACGTTTTCAAAATCAAGGCTGTGCATTGCAAAACCAGCTACTCAGGCAAAGGGACTTTCAGTATTCAGCACACTGCTCCTTTTCTACCTACACTTCTCCTGAGCTGTCTGCTTAATTCCAGATCTGCTCCCACAAGCTGATACAGGTCTTTGCTTACGAGTTGGGTCACAGGATAAGAGGTGAGTGTACTTGTTGTACAGTGCCTTTCTTCTTGTTGCTGGGATATGATGTGCTTTTTTGGTGAGAAGTGACAGTACTGTTGTTTCACTTGGGCAGGCATATGGCAGAACACAGTGCAACAGAGATGAGTGTTGATGAGTGAACAATGAGTTACTAAGGCAAAGCAGAGTACTGTCAAAAGAAAAAAATCAATGATTCCAAATCAGCTCAAGATCAGTATCTGAAGATTTCAGGTTTTGTTGAAATTTCTGTTTTCAGTTGCTTCTCTGTTATGTAGTGTGTGTTGGACACATTCTCTGTGGTGACATTTGCTGTGACAGGGTGAGGCATATATGTCTTTGCATGCTCATGCAGTTTTTCCAGGCAATGTGACCATGTCGAGTTGCGCCTATGTGCTCTTGTCCCCTCTGCTTCTCTTGTTTTGCAGAGTTGCAAGGGGACACAGTCTTTTACTGTAAGTTGTGACACTTCCACTTCCAGTTCAGTGGTGGCTCCAGGGTTCAAACTTGCAGCCAGGCTAAAGGGCTGTTGCTGTCAAGAATAAAGCCATGTACTGTAACTGAGAGTAATCAGTTTGGATCGCATTCGCAGATTCTTTGTATTAGCTTTATCAGGTCAGGCCATCAGAGAGCAGATAGACAGGTAAGACCAAAAGACCTCTGAACCCAATTAAAGTTGTACCACAAAGAAATCAAATTCATGTGGTTTACATTTCAGAAAGTTACATTTGGTGGGCTGTACTTACTTTTATTCTGTAACCTAATGCAGACCATGTGAACATTTGAAACGCTTTTAACAGTTAACCAGCTCAAATAACACAGAACCAGAGCAGCAATAAAGAATGAATTAAGACTGATTGCAACTACAGCCAATTTTTTTTCCTCATAAAGAAATATAAAAGGTTGATGTATTTAAAAACTACCATATATATAGTAATTTTGTCTTCAGGTTTTAGCATGACAATAGCCATTCTCATATCTTTTAAAAGAAATGTTTGGTTTAAAAAGCAATCCTAAACCCACAGTCTTTTTTTTTATTTGCAGTGTTTCAGGATGAGTTTGGATGTGCTGTGGAACCACTGATAGTCCCATTGATGCACATAGTTTGGGAATTGGTCATACAGCTCTGAGATAATCCTGAGGAGCTGACATTTAAAATACTTGGCACAATAAAAGCATGAGCATGAGAGGATAAGAAAATAGGTGTTTTATTAGTGTCCACTTTCTTAAAAACTGTAGATGTGTGTGCAGCTTTTCAGTCACAAACACTTCTTGCTTGCTGACAATAGATAGGCCTTACATGTGGAGCAAATAGAAGTCCAGCTGGTGCAGACTGCTTTGTGTTCAGTTTTCCTTTTTTCTAAACCAAGAGTCTGAATGAAAGTCTTGAAGCCTCCAGGAGACTAGGCTAGAGGAGGACAGTGCTAAATATGCCTGTGTCCTGCATCTAACTTCAGGAAAGTGCTGTGGTTTACATACAAATGGAAGAAAAGTGACTGGATTGCTTAACAGCAGAATAATTCAGTTGCATCAGTTCCCTCATTTTCACTCTGTAACGATTCTTCAGGAATTTGAGAGATCTTCTTGGTGTTGGGGAAAGAGATCAGGCCCACAGCTCTTGCCTATGTGTTACATTCTCTCCCAAAGAAAGAAATTCCTGCAGCCCCAGCTCTTTCCTGGGGTCTCCAAGACACTGAAACGCAAAGCTCGTGCCATTCTGCTTTCTGGCACAGAGCCACCTGGCTATCAACGACCCAGCCCAGCTTCCAACCCTGGGAGCATGCTTGCTATCCTGGGTGGATACAGTTCCTTTCCTTCAGCAGCTGTCCTGATGTGCCTGTGTACAGCAGCTTTCCTCACTGCTCCTTGTGTGGAGCAGGTTGCTCTCCTGTCTTTTCCCCCCCTTTTCCCATAAGCTTGTAGGGTTGATGTGGCAGAGAGGACATTCAGGCATGGGGGTCTCAATTTGGCTGGACTGAAAGCTAAGGTTGCATATCATCCAGATGCTTTTCTGGCTGCTGTTCTTCCTGTGGGCCTCAGAAGCTGATCTTCTCTCCCTGGGCTGAGCACCTCGAAGATCTGTTGTCTTGCTTTTCAGAGGCAGACAGAGAGGAAAGATCTGGATGGTTTGGTGTTGGTTTTTTAATTTTTTTTTTTAATCTTAGTTAAATATGTAGCAAACCACTTGTTTTCTGTGAAGGAATCTTCCTTGTATCACCATTTCCAAGCAGTGAGTGATGTACTACTCATGGAATGCAAGCTGTTTCAAAGTGTACGTGTGGGAAACTGGGGCTGCCACTGCTAATTCACAGAAATGCTGGGGCTGGAGGAAAATCTGCAGCTCCACTAATGCACAGAGACTGTTCCACCATGCACAGACCAGGACTGGTGAGGTGAGAGGGAACACACTCCTTACTCTCTCTCATTTTTTTTTTTTATGTGCTGGGTTTGGCAGCCTAGTTCAAGACACTTGTATGGAATTAGTGAAAGAGGGATATGTCCTGGGAAGGTTAAATAGCTGCTGCTTCTAATGCTGCCCTGTCACTCAAAAATGGAATAAAACCAGAAGACTTTGTCAAGTTCTTTACAGAACAGAAAGCAAAGGGGGAGTTCTGATTATTAGAACAACAGAAGATTCATCAAAGAACAGATAAATCAAGTGGATGTTGGACAGAAAGTAGTGGCAGAAGTTATTAAAAGTGCTAGTCTGGACCTAGGAAAGTTCATTTCGGTTTCTTGTTCACCACTGATTTCTTTTGGCAAATTTCTTGGTCTTCTCAGATTAGTTCACCAACTATAAAATATGAAAATAAATACTCCCTCACTTTACAGGAATGTTAAAATGTATTTAGGTATTACAGGAGAAGACGGTAAATGATACAATGTCTTGAACATTTGATGTAATTAAACATCAGGAATTTTGCTCAGTTTATAGTTCTTTGCCACAGAAATGGAGGAGAACTATAGTAATATGTAATCATGTCTAAAATAATGTGTTATTAATTTCCTGGAAGCCAAAATAAACTGCTGAAGAGTGAGACAACAGAGTGAGAAAAAATGAGAATGCTTATACTAGACTTTCTCCAGGCATCATGTTAATCTAGCACCCCGCTATGGCAGAGGAGTTGGACAAGATAATCCTCAAAAAACCCTTCCAGTGCAAATTATTCTATGATTCTATTTTTGCAGAAAGGAAACTGAAATGGAAGTTAATTATCAGACATATTTATTGAAAGAAATGAATGATAATACATGCAAAAAATATAACTAAAAGTAATTTCCTTTAACTTTTCAAAATCAAGATAAGGCAAAACTAATAAACATTAAGATCTGCTTCAAAGGTGTTCAACATATGGAAGTGTAGGAAGGCTTTTGTTTTCTTTCTCTTTCTTCTTTTTCAATTAAAATTTGAACTTTTTCATTAATTCCACGAAAAAGAAATCCTCTTAAATCTGACATTCACAAATCCCGTAAGCACTGATTTTTCTTTTGAGAAAGTATTATACTTTAGTTATTTTTCCTTTTCACATTCCAATTAATTAATTCAATTATAGTAGCCCTCAAAGACTCTAAACCAGGCTCCATTATTTGCAAAATACTCAAAAAAGAGTGTTATGTCAAGAGAAGTACAAGCCTGAAATCCTGTTGGTTGTCTTCCATCTCTCTATTACTGGCTTTCTTCTATCTCTTTAGAAGGTATCCATTCATTCATAATCTTTTGTGTGTGTGTTTTCCTTGTTTTTCCCAGACTAGGCTATGCAAACAGTCTTAGTGGCAGACAGACTCTGAGGAAGCTTTCCATCCTAATTTCTTTCCGTTAATGAAAGTTATGAAGCACTGCCAGTGTGAATGCTGCCTGTAAACAAGAAGTGAGTGAATTCAATGCACTTCCCTAACCCCTCTCCTCCATGGGGCGAGTGGGACACCAACAGATAAAAGTGACGCTATGACAACAAACGTCGGAGGCGTATCCACGCAGGCTATTTAAATGAGACAAAGCATTTTAGAAAAGAGGAGATTTAAGGTTCCCCATACATCCAAAGGAGCTCCTTTTGCTTCCTCCCGATGGGAAGAGCCTGCTGAATTCCAGGAGTTTCTGCATTGCCTTCAATGGACAAGGCAACTGGAAAGGTGATTAGAGACTGTAGACAAGCACTGCATGTGCTCTCATGCCAGCAAATGTGAACTTCTCATCTGAGTATGAGAATAGCAAGCTAAAAGAGTAGGAGAGGAAATCCAGTGTGCTGTACCCTGAAAATATCCAGCTTCTGTGAGCAGGGACACACTAAACACAAACACTGGACTATCCAGCAGCCCATCAAAGTAAAAACCTTTCTAAATTAACTTCCACCTGGTGTGCTCCTAGGCTCTTAGAATAGATTGTTCCAAGAACAATCAAGTATTTTGGTTTTTTTTTTCCTAAAAAGATATTAACAGCGGATCAAGAATTATACCCTCAAAACAATTAATACCCTAACCAGAAAAATCATTATTTCCAAAATCATTATTTCCAAAAAGTCCTATTGACAGACTGCTGCAGCAACCTTTCAGAGCTGCTCTCACATCTGATGAAAACAACAATAAAACACTGTGCTATTTTTCTTACCTCATAAACTTGTCATCTCAGCACAGCTAAACATCTTAGTTGCCACCCAGCCTGTAAACATCCTTATGTGGGGAAGGTTATCAGATAGGTCATGGAGAAGCAGCTCTCCCATTATCTAGAGTATTATCTTGAGCCCTCAGATTTCCTGGAGCCCTTTCTATCTGTTTTAAGACATGGTAATGTTACAAAGACACAGCTATTTCTTGGCCATTGCTAGTCTCTGATTTACTAGCTTCTACTAATGGATAAAGACTAAGTGCTCAATCTAATCTGACCTTTCAGGCGTGCTGGCTGTCAGAGTGTGTTTGCAGCCACCCCTTCTATCTTAACAGTGTCCCTCTAGGAAAGTGCAGCAATCTCAGAAGGAGAATACACTCCCTTTGGGTTACCAGCCTTAATTCTGTGCCCTTCACAACTTCTACTGTTAAATGTGGTAGAGTCAGCTATTGCTTCTTGGAACACGAGCAAGCACTCCACTGTCCCAATCCTCTTCTAGCAGGCCCCCTTTTGAAATGTGCTGCGCTGGACAGGTAGTGTTCTGTGCAGCATTCACACCAGTTTGATAACCTTCTTTAGTCTCTACTTGCCATGCCAGCCTCTAGACTGCTGGCTGCCAGGCACTCCTCCCCCTGCTTTCATCAGTACTAAAACAAGGAGACTGCACTGTCCTCTTCTGCAGATTCACTTTTAGAGGTTCTGTAATCAAGTTTTCTGACATTAAAATTGAGATTACATGAAATATGGGTGCCTTGAAGTATTAAAAAATAAAGTGGGCAGGAACATTATCTCTAAACATCAGCTTTAGCCGTTTAGAAGCACTGTATTCTCAGATTCTGGGTCTCCTTAAAGCCTTCTCTCTTTGCACAGCCAAGGGCCTGCACCTCATCAGCGAACAATGGAAAAGATTTGAGTAGCAGGATCCTGCCCAGTTCACATTTATTTAACCCTTTCTTGCCACTATATTATTTTCACCAGCCTTTCTCTTTATGTCTAAAACAAATGCTGAGATTGTTGGTGCCAGAGGGTTAATCTTATTAATAGTTTCTGTGTTTATTGTCAGAGGGACTTGATTACACTCTCCTCTCTGGGCCAGTAGGTCAGGGGATTCAAGTTCCCCACTGAGGCTTGGAGCAAATCTCAGTGCTGACTGTGCACCTTAGACTGGAAGAGGGGGAATATGCTGCTTTGGTACAGATTTAGAATTTCCAGTAAGACATTAAAGCAAGGTCTGAGGTCTGCATTAAAGCAGGCCTGTCTTTTTCAAATGTATTCCAGGTAGAAATTACTGAACCACTTCTGCAGCAGGGAATTTGACTGCACATCACTCCTTCTACATGATGGGAAGATGTGAGCTTGTGTACCCCACACTAAGAACCAGGTCTGGCTAATTTGCTACATTGCCACCCAGCAGGGAAGTGTCCCCTTATATCCCTTAGGAAAGGTGGTGGGGAGGCAGAGTTTTAAGTGCCTGGGAGAAGAGCCTATGCACCTGAAGTACAGGGGTCTGGCACACTCACTTCAGACCAGCAGTAAGTAGCAGACATATGTTGGAAAGAGGAAAAGACTGTGAGTCTAAACTTTTTCTTAATGACTGAGTTAAAAAAGGTGAAAGGAAAGGAGGGAAAAAAAGCTGAGGAAGACGTTTTCTTTGGGCTTTCCTTGGAACTGTCTCTTTGTCTTCACCAAATGGAAACTTCAGGAGTTCATCTCTGCCTTTCACCCACCACTCCTCTGTGCTGGGAGAAAGCAGCAGAGGGGGCAAGAACGGAAAAGTGCTTGTGCTCAAGTGTTTCCAAATGTTTCACAGCCATAAGCATTTATTGGTTCTCACCCTCCACCCTATCACCACTCCCTCCATATAAAAGCAGAGACTGAGCTCCAGCATCCAGGCAAGAGGAAGCCTTCTTCTCATTTTTAGAAACCTGCATGTTCCGATGCAATGCTTAAAATGCACTCAGCTAGGATAGCTTGCCAAAAGGCAGTGTCAGAAAGCTGCTGAAAGAAATGTCTTTCAAAGATATCCCAGAGAGTCAGGTCATTTGGTGTGGAAAGCAGGCAATAGTTCTTTCTGGGCTCATGGATATAGGGAACTTCAGCTTGACTGAATTGAAAGATTAGCAAAATTATTCTCCCACTGTACCCCCTGCCTTTAATACAAACCCAGCAGTTACTTTCTGCTCCACTCTGTGTGTAAAACAAGGCTGAAATATGATATTTAAATTATTCCCAAGGATGCATTTGCTGAAAGGGAAGGCATGAGCCAGATCCTCCTATGTGCTTGTTCTTTGTCAGTCTTGAATTTTGGATCATTATACGGAGAGAGAGAACACACTAATTCCTAACATTGCTAATGTTTCAATGAGCACTGCTATCAATCATTTAGGTTCTCACTCTCTCTTAATATTTGGATAAGTAAAATTGCCAATAGTGCAACAAAATCAACCAAAGTCAGCCCACAGGAAAAAAAAAAAACAACACTGCAAAACAATAGGCTTGAATGTAGTCCATTGTCTATTTCTGTACAGGACAGAAATAGTAAAGCAGCATGAGTGCATGAGAAGAGTCTGTGCTTAGACAGAGCTGTGGCACAGCAGATGAGGAGCTTATAAATACAGGCTGCCATACTGCAGTACCACTTCAGTGCTGGCAACTTGAATGGCTGGTTGTCTTGCCTGGTCATTTACACACTCGGGGTCCAAATCCAGCTTCACTGCTGCTATTCTGTCTGTTTTATGTGGACACTGCAAAGAGACTTTGTTGATATATCCAAGAACTGAACAGACTTTTGAAACTTTCAAGAAACTTTTCAAGAAAAATAACTGCTGCAAACTGCATTACAAAACATTCATTTTCTTCTTTCCAATTAAACCTGTTGCTGTTCCTTGTATTACCAGTAAAGAGAACAATATTGGAATATTGGTACTCCTTGTCACAGCATTGCCCCCGAGTGATTTCCTCACACATCTTGCAATTTGGGGTTTGGTTCATTTAATGAAGCGCCAGCTTCCACATTTCTGCAACTCTAGGAGATGTTTATCTCCCATTTTCAAGACATTTCAAATTCTTACAACTGGAGATAAATCTTGAAAACATGAGCCAACAAGCTTATAAGAAGAACAAAAAAAAAAAAAGTTTACTTCTTTTTAATCTTTTTGGCTCTAATCAAGGGTAAGGCACAGACATTAATAAAATTGATAATAAAGTAGGTGTTCCTTTTGCTTGACATCTGGGTTTTCATCCTGTGGGGGTATGTTGAGACATGCTTTCAAGTCATGCTTTTAAAGTTTTCTCTGAGTCCATGAGGGCTAGTAATGTAAGTTTTCTTTTTAAATGGAGCATCAAAGTCTTCCACAGCCAGTATTTGAAGAAAAGAAAGACACAGGGATGCTCTCAGTAATAACACTGACATTTGAACTGAAGTGATAATAATGGAAGGCCAGAAAGGGTCTCTGATCATCCTGGCAGAACTCAATTACCTCTTTTTTCAACATCTGTCTCGGTACTGTGGTTGCTTTCCAGCTCTACTCGTGTAGCTTTTCACATTTTTTTCTCAAGTGGCAGAACCAAGTGAACTATTATATATGAATGATAGAGAAAAATAAATTGAGTTGTTTGTCCTAACTCTGAGGTTTCATGATGCCACTCTATGGATTTGGTCTGGACCTGCCAGTGAAGTTTCTGGGTTCGTTTCCCTGATGGTGGCAGCCATCTCCACTGCCTGAGCTGTGCCTGGCAAAGGGCTGCTGCCTGGATGCCTGTTTTCACCAGGAATTCCTTACACATGAACGAAATAATGGGGATTTTTGCTTGTGTTGCAAATGTCTGTGTGGGTATTTACTTTGCATTTTGTAGTGGTAAGCTGCAGTTGTGGGGAAAGGGAAGTGTAAATGATGTTAGCTACTGTCAAAACCTTTGGCATGTTCCTGGAATCCTGGCTGATGTCCGGGTGGTTGTGGAAGGTAGATCATGAGGGAATGATGTGCTTGCTTTTTGTTGTTACTGTTTCCTACACCAGTTAAGGAGCTTTCCACCCACAGGAGATGACTGACTAGAAAGGATGAGGGACCCTGCTTTACCAAGGGGGACCCTGCTCTTTTAAATAAGAAGGAAAAAAAAAAAGTGGTAAACAGTCCTTGCCCCAGTGCAGGGATGGCTGGAGCACAGCTGCAGCGGAGCACAGCGTGGCCCTCTGGGCAGGGAGGGACGAGTCTGGCTGACACACTGGCACTGGCAGACTGCTGAGGGACCCATGTCCAACCTCCTTGGCTGAGGGGGAGTTGACTGGGAGAATCACTAGGCCTTTGGGGAGCAAGGGAGGGAAGCAGGAACAATCTGCTAGCTAAGACGTGGCAAAAGGCTTCCACCTCTCAGCAAAGTCCCATGTGTGTGGCATTCACACAGTAATGAACTGATAAAGTTAATAAAAAATAAATTAGCTGAGACAGAAATTAATACTTCTTTTTAAATGAATGTATGTGTCAAAACTCATATGGTGAGTTTGGAGAATAACTAATGTAGATCTAATAAATACCTCATTGTCTTGAAACTATTTGGAAGTCAATTTCTTCTGCTGGTACTTAGTCCCAGCAAAGCCACTGGCAAAACTTTTATTGGTTTCAGCGTGGTTAAAATATCTCTGTTACACACTACATGCTTTTTGGGGAGCAATCCAGCATAATCAAATCTACCAAGACTATCCATTTTTGTGAGAACTAAGCACTGGCATCTGCATTTAAAAGGAAGGGCGCCTAGGAAGATCATTTTGTCCTGAAAAAATTAACTTTTTCTTTGTCATGTTGGTTTAGTATAATTACCACAATATTTTTTTTCAAACCTGTTTCTTTCTGGTCTATTCTACAGAATGTGCTCTGTGAAACACAAAATAGCAAGGACACAGGATTTCTGGGCTATGTCACTGGTAGAGAGAATTGTTTATCAGTTTTGACACAAGGGCATAGATATTTTCTTATATTTCTTCATCTAGTCCTAGACAGATTTCCCCAAACCCCCTCTGCTTTTCTTCTCCACTCATGTTTGCCCTTCCTCTCTATCTGAAATCAGGATGCAGATTTCTTTCAAGTGCCTTTAATGCTCTTTTTTTCTTTTTTTTTTTTTTTGTTGTTGCTTCTTAAATGGTCGATAAATCTGAAGGTTAGTAGAGATGAAAATATGCAAATTAAGCCATGTTATCCCAAGCAGAATGAAGCTCAATTTATCGGTTTAAATTTTGGAAAATGGAAGATGAATTCTAGAAAATTTATTAAATAGTGACTTTGATAAATGCTGACAGATTTGGAAAAAAATTAAAAATGCATTTTAAAGAACCATATTTCCTCTAAAGAATTGCTTTTTAACTGTAGTTGGGTTTGCCAGAGCTGACTTCTTAGTCTCAAATCATATTTTGGATGTACTTACTCTTTCCCTTCCACAAAAACCAAGCCAAGGAGTGACACATGTGCTGCTTGTTGTATTATCAGGGCCTCTGTCTGAAGATTGACACAAAGCCAGTATAGCACTTTGCTCTCCACGTTCACCACCACCGCTCATTTGACACTTTTCTCTAACTATGGCTATTCTCTAACTATTTTGCCTTGAAATCGCTAACATGGACACATTGGTTTTGTTTTGTGTCTAGCTTGTCAAAATCTTGGTAAAATAATTTGTCATGGGCTGAAACTTGTTAGGAAAAGGGGAACAAGAGTAAAATGGTGTAAGATTTAAGTCAAAACTATTTTGAGGCTGTTGTAAATTTGTTTCACAGGGCTTTTTTCTCTTCAGACATTCCCAGAGCTAGGTTCGAATCTGATGCAGCTGAAAATGGCTGTTTTCAGCTTCAGGACACCCAGCCAGGACACCGTAAATACTTAGGGATGTGCAAACTTCACACATTCTGCTGATTTTGCAGCACTGCTTACCTGCTTGCAGTGAAGCCCAGGCTGAAATGACTTACTGCCTCAAAGCTGTGTCGTACTGTTTTGCAAGAACTTACACTGTACAAATTCACTTGTCAGTAGTCTCACCGCCTGAGGTCATTCAAAACCCTTAATTGAAGGATATTCTTGAGGTGTTTGACAGTGTTTTAAAGAAGTTTTTCAATTTCACTGAAAATTAATTGACTATATTCCTAAATAACTTCTGAAAATGAATTTACTTACTTTTACTGAGCCATAACACTAATCCTGCATTTACCTAATTTGATGTTCGTGTAGTCACATCTACTTCCACATGAACAAACTTAATGCAGCTGAAATCACTGTGACTACAGAACTGAATTTAAATCAGTCAGCTGCTTACCTGCTGTCATTAAGCAGAGTATCTGCAGTAAAGATGAAGAAAGAAAAATCTTCTCACTCCTGCTGCAAGGGACCTCCCCCTGACAGGTCAGTGGGACTGGTACCAAAGTGTCCACGATGACAGTGTCCAAAGTGTCCACGATGACAGCCAGCTGCTGCCACTGCCTCGTGCTGGCAGGGCTTTGCTCCCTGTGTACTGCCCTTGCTTTGGTGACAGCTCAGGCAGGTTATCACTGTGCAGCATTCCTTATCTCGCTCTATCAGTGCCAGCTCCATAGTGCTCTCTGACCTTTTCCAGTCCTGATAGCAGCTTAAGACAAGCTTGTGCCAAGATTTTTTTTTCTTTTTGTTCTGTGATGATGGACGAAACATGATGTAGCTCAGCCTTGTGCTGTGCTCTTCTGATCTGCACAGTGAATGACACTGAACTTGTCGGAGTTCTGAAAGTGTTGAATTGACTTGTAAATAATGGGAACCATTATTAATAGCCATTAAATACTTTCTTTCCTGCAGTTCTGTCGTCTTTGTTTATTCTCTTTTTTTCTCTGCTCAAAGCCAGAAACTGGTAAACAAGTGGAACTGCAGGTTTCTGCATCATGACTTTGGTTAATTTAAAATCCAATGCTTGAATTTAACTATCTGTAAGGGCTTGGATGCCATATTTCAGTTTATGGTGTCTACTGAATTTCTTGTAATGATCATCTGTCTTAAAATGAGACTTCTCCAAAATGAGACTTCTCCACTTGCCCTGCCTCTGTCAGGAGCCCAGGTGTGAAGCATCAGTGGTGGTTTGGTCTTCCACACCATCTACTTCTGTTGTGCTGTACTCTATCAATCCTGTAAGCCCCAAGCCACATTCTCTGTGTGCCCCAGCCTGCCCTTGGGGAGTTCAAGCTCTTGGGGTGGAGCAGGGGTGCCAGGGTGGGTGCCAGTGAGGGCTGGTCATGGGCAGAGGGGGCAGACTGTTGGGAGGACGCCGCAGCCAGTGGCAGAAGAGCTCCGTCATACAGCAGGAATCTCTGCCCTGGGTGACGGACAACGCTGATTAGAAAAAGGCTAAATGTCAACATTGTTCTGAACTGGTAATTGGCAACTTTCCAAGAGCATTTTAGACATGAGACTTTGGAGATTTTCTCCTCCGAGGCTGCTCTCCCTTCTCCTCCTCCTCCTTCCCCCTCTAACAACTGTAACTCATTCTGTCAAGAACTGAGTGCTGTCCCCTCAGACCTTCAGATAAATCCTTTACAGCAACAATTTTGAAAGCTGCCGTAGAGTCTCTTTCTGTCTGTCTTTCCCTTCTTGCTTTCCTCCCTACTAATTTATTTTGTGGCGAGTGGAAGGTGGCCCTATGAGCAAGGTGGGGGTGGTGCAGAGCAGAGGGGTGAAAGCCATGTTTTGACACATTTTCCATTTTTGCAGAGGTCATTAGCACTCTTCTTAGTGACCAGAAGTTGATTACCATCACCGTGTAGCACTGATGCTTTGCCAAAACACTTGGAGAGGAGATCGGCGCTTATGGTCCCCTTGTCCAATTTGTCTTAAAATATACTATTACCAAAAAGATTTAAAGAAAAATTTATTGCTTGCAAAGAGGGACCCAAATCCCCAGGGCAGAATAAATAAAATAAAAACATGAGAAGTGCATTTATAGTCCTCCTGAAAACAAGAGTGCAGTCTTAAAAAGGTTTCCTTAAAATGAAAAATGAATGACTGAGTCGCCAACTGCTACTAATCTAAAAGTTAGTGCTTTTGATAGTGATGACTGTGCTGCTAACTCTTCGTTAGCAAGGGTATTTAGTTGTAGAATAAGAGTTCTTTATAGAACATTTGCTCCCCTGTGGTTTAGAAATTAGCCTGTATATGGAATAAGTGAGCAAAGACGGAATGTATTTTCCATTGCCCTCGTTATTCCTATACATGTGTGTGTGTGTTGGTGTGCTTTTGCATGTGTGTGTCTGTGCACTAATAGCTTTGTGGTGATGACAGAGATCATCAAGATGATACAGAATGGAAATACTGTGTGATTTTCTGGAGTCAGCCTTTTAGGACTCCCTTTAGATGGGGAAGGCAGTGATTTCTGGAAAGCAGGTTTGCCAGCAGGCTGCACTTAAGAACCTTAGATGGTATTTACTGCAGAAATGTACATTACTGTGATGTGTTTGAATCTGGAAATAATTTTCTCCCACAAGGGAAAAAGCACCTTGTCATAAAATATAGTGTATTTTACTTGTTTATTCAGTGTTATGTTTTTCTAATAAATTGTGGACTTAGCCTTGTTTTCATTTATGTTAGTAGAAGATTTTCACCTGCATTCAATCTAGTAATATTGACTGTCTCTAGCTCTGATGCACAGTGTGAGATTTGCTTTCCAAAGCTTACACTGGCATTTCTGAGGGTCAGAAGCTGCAGCTGTTCCTCAAGCCATCAACAGCAATATGAGCCCCAGCAGAAAACCTGTAAAACTTTTCTCCTACACACAGTTCATGTGTTTTCAGCCCCTATCATACTTTGGCTGAGGACTCTATCCTCCACGCTCCAGTGCTCTCTGGGCAGAAGGAGCAGAGACATTCAGGAAGAAGTACACTGGTATTTGCCTCCAGGTGTGGCAGAAAAGCAACGTTGTGCCAGTGGGGTAAGAGCCAGGGAACTACATGGGCAGAATGTTCAGTTCAGCTGCCATATCTGCTTTTTAAGGGCAGCTGGTAATGGGGAAATGAACGTTCAAACTGACTAGAGTCTTGCTTGTACTCTAGAAAATGGGTCTATTTTCTTCTAACTAGGGTCTGCTGAAGGGAGTACTGTTTTCTGCTCTTTCCTGGTAAAAGAGCAAGAAGAAATCCCATTTTTCCATACTGTTTGTTGAGCTTTCCTCTCTGCAGGTGAAGTCAAGTCTTTCCCTGTACCACCATACACTTAACCTCATCACCTTTTAGTCAATTGGTTACAGCGTTGAACTGATAAATGACGCGTGTGCCGTGGGACAATGTCTTAATGCAATTAATAACAATCCTTTAAGGAAAATCTGTATTTCTTTAAACTGAAAGTGCTGATAGCAGTAGGCAAACCTCTGCTAGGTTTTTTAGGCCCCATGGTGGTGAAAAACCTTGGAGGCAAGAGAAGAAGATCTCTTGGAGAGACTGTGCATGCAGTACCACGTCGGCAGTGCGAGGTGATTCCAGCTACTCCGTCTCAGCGCAGCGCTGGACGTCCTTGGCAGAGTGACAGCCAGGCCTCATGCGTTGAAACCCTTCCCGGCCACAAGAACACCCCAAGTATTTTAAGTTAGCTACGTAGGTCCTATTCTTAACTTTTCATCTCATCAGATACTTTTCTTATTAGGACTAGAGAGCCTTCCCTCTAAGGTAATGATGATGTACATGAAACATCCGTGATCAAGTCCTAGCTTGTGTGTTTCTAATGTGCTATGGCTGTGATCCGTGCAATAGCTGCGCTCCAGCCCTGCTGGGCCATGTGACATAATGGCGTTTTTAATTTCCTCCTTCCAGTACGATTGTCTGTTCGCATGTAGGAAATTACTTTGTTTTTCGTGTTAATTGGTAGCATGACCTGTTTCAGCAATTCACCGTCTCAAAGGTATGTCTGAGCTCTCCAAATGACTCACTGACATAAACGCAGATGAGCTAAAGCCACTTGTGTTACAGAAGGGCCGAAAGCCAAAGCAGAGTGTCTTGATATCCGAGATAGCCCTTTAGCCTGTAGGACCGTGAGCCCGTGGCCCACTTTGTTAATGACTGCATTGAAGTCTAGTGGCAAATGGTAGGTTGTAAGAGGCAGCCCGCAGAAGTAGTCATGTTAAATTCATGGCCTCTAGCTCACTTGATCAATTGCAAGCTGGTAGACATTTATTTAAAATTTATACCACATGAATGTCTGAGGTAATAGGTGAATACTGTAAAGGGTTTATTTAAAAGAATATTTGACCAGTAGGGTCTTTAGAAATCAAATATTTCATTTTCAGGGGTGTCCTGCGTATTTGTAGAGGAGGAGGGGGAAGTAAAGAGGGATTTGGATAATGCAAAATACCACAGAAAGCAAGATTTTCCAAGGAAAACACCAGGAAGCTTGGTATGAGCATTTAATGTATGCTGAAGTTTTTAAAAGGAAACATTAATGGTGAAACATGCCCTCAAAGGACAAGCCAGCAATAAATTTTGTGTCACAAAATTACCTGTCAGTGAGATTATGTTTAAATAACGTAGAATTGTTCCTGCTTCTTCAGTGGTTGGGAGAAACTTCACGGGAGAGTGTTCAAAGTATTCAGAATTATGAGCACAAATCCCATTAACAATAATGGGATTTGTGTGTTCAACCCTGCTCAAATGGCATTGAAAAATGCGCCTGTTGGTTGTTCTTCCCCAAAGCACAGACATGGCAAGGGAGCAATGAAACCCAAAATATTTTCTCTCAAGATTTTTTTTTATTACCTTCCAGACACAGAGTATCTGACCAGCAGCCTGTGTGTACTGCATTATGATTAAAGCCTACAAGCAATTCTTCTTTTCCCTGGGTCAGGGGTGGGGTGGGATATAACAGCAACAGCAAAAAATCCCACCAAACAGATTTGACATGTCAGCATTCCCATTATCTGTGTCAATGGGGAACATTATTACATAAAAGATCAGCAGGACTATGAGCATTTTGAATGAGTGGACTCTAGTAAAAGGGGTTTGGTGTTGGCTTTTTTTTCCTCTAATGTCCTTACTTTAAAAAAATCATGGCCTTTGTTTTGATGTATTGTAGATGAGACCAAGTTCTTACAAATTAAAGTATAAGGCAGAAAATGCTCCAAAGGTAGAAGCAGAGGAAGAAAGGGGAAAAATATACAATTAAGTCAACTCTGACTGAACATGTTGCCATGGGATTTGATCTTATCCTATTTACAAGAGAAAATTTATGACTCATGGGTTCTAAATGATCGAGTCATTACTCATTTATGGAGTAAAAAAAATGGATACCTTTTATGGGATTTTTATAAATAATGATTACTTCCCCATATTTGTGAGTACTGAGCAAAGACATGCTGCAGTCATAAAGCTCTCTGCATGCGTGGCTTCTGTGCAGACTTTTTGAGAAGTATTTAGTGTTAAGTGATTGTTTCTGTTTTCAAGCTTTATTCTCCGTGGGGTTCTGCTCATTGCCTGTGCTGAGTTGTAACCTTTTTTTCACAAAATCACAAAGGGAAAGTGGGATAGGTTTTGCCAAAATCCAGACAGATGATGCCTAAAGTGCAGTTCAGGATGGACTTCTAAAAGATATCTTTTTTTAAACTATTTTCTTTCCACCTAAGCCTGAGGGAGCTCTGCAGGATTCTGGCAGTTCTGGTTGCCAGTGGTCTGTTGCAATGGTCGTGATGCTGCTTACCATGTTCTTTTACCTAGTCAAGTTTTTTCAGCTGTTCCTGAGAAGCTTAAAAGACTTTAGCCTGCCCTTGCAGCCTTTCTGGACACTGCTGACTTGTGGGTTATCGCCTTGTGGCTCTCTGGTCCAGCTTTAGTACTGTTTTCTTCTGCTGGTCTTTGTTAGGCACAGCTAATGCTTTCTTTTATCTCTACCACTATCCTCACTCACAGGATTATTAAAATGGTAACCATTATGATCTGTTGTTGAACTCTGTCTTTTTGCCCCAGGAGGGATCCATGCTCTTGTCATGGTGCACATGAAGTGTTAACCTCTTGTGCTGCTAACCTTCCTATATGGGTTTGAAGAAGTGCACGTAACCATTAATAGGAAAGAGATACCTGCATATGAGATTAGAATCTGATTTGGCGAGAGGGAAATCTGTTTAAGAGCTTGTGTAATGGAGACAGTCACAGAAAAACTAATCTTTTTTTAAATTTTGATGTATGACAGCTGGGTAAATACATCAGGAAAATGGATTTTTCAAGGGGAGCAATTGTAGTTTTAAATTTTATTGTCTGAAGCACAGCCTTTGCAGTAACGTTTCTCTTTGGGTGGGCAGTAATTTTATGATGGCCACAACTGGCTTCTGACTGAGTTCAAATCTAGAATGTTCCAGATCCTAGAGATCAAGCCCAGTTATAAATTTTGCACTTGAAATTATGTATGTTTTCCTGAGGGAGAGTATGTGAAGAGGAGAGGATGTGGGAGCAGTGAATGCTACATTCAATTCTTGGATTACAGTCTACCTATAATATCTTTCCAGTTGCGTTTGTGTATCAATTTTTTTCATATCCCTGAAAGTATCTCTCCCTGAAAATCAGACAGACTTCTACAGAGGATTCATAGATGTGGACTCTTAAAGCAGCTGGCCACGGTATTGAGATAAGCTTCCAAGGCTTTACTCGATTCTCTGGAGAAAGAAACAATTGGAAGAGAAGCATAAAATGAGTATGCTCATACAACAGAGACATCACATGGATGTAGAGATTGGAAACCCCTTGTTGAAATTCATTCCTAACACCTGTCTAGTTGTGTGGCGATGCATCTTTTAGAGATGTACTTTTTAGGTAAATTGGCTGTGGATACCAGAAGAAAGTGGAATCCACTTTCTTGTTAATTCTGTTTCTGTGCCAAACTCTGTGTTTCTGGGAGATTATGGCTTTTAATGTACTGGGCAGTAAAAATCTAGTATTTGACTTAATGTGATTCTAGCTGGCTAAGTGTTAAATACATTCACACAACTCCTAGAACAAGTCAAAGAGAGTTGCATGCTGCCCTTGACATGGCAACACTGTCTCAGAAAAAATGAGAATTAGAATTTGTATTTTCTCCCTATATAGATATACATATATATATATATATATATACATGCCTGTACCATTGAATTGCAATCTGTAGGGACTCCATTGAAGAAAATGGAAATTGCTACTCACGGGAAAATACGTACAAAAGACAATACATTTGTAGAGAAAAAGAGAGAGGATACTTGCAGCCTGTCTGGAATAGCAAAAGTTTTTTAGTTCTAGTATTCTTTTATTTGCACTACCCAGTGCTCAGAGACCTTTTTTGTAAGTTAAAAGAAGCATTAAAACTTCACACATGCTTTAACTTGAGGATGTGGAGAGAATTCTGGGTAGCACTATTGTTCCTGTGAGCAAAGCCAATGAAGTATTATCCAAATCCTTTTGCTGCTTTGGTGTCAGACAAGGAGATCAGCCAAAATGCTGGACTTATCTGGCATGCATTGGGTGTCAGTCATGAACAAAATCTTGGTTCCAGCTACCAGAGTCATATCTCAGAGCTGCTCTCAACAAGTTAGATCAAGAAAGCTGTTGGGTTTTTAAAAACATTCTGCTCTGTGCAAGTGAACTAATGTCAGTTGTGTTCCGGGTGGCTGTTGGACGTCACAGCTGTAACAACAAAAACTCAGATTTTCTTTTTAACATCATACTTCAAAAGTTAAATTAAAAATTCTCTTGCAAAAATAACTCTGTAATAAATAGAGTATGCATCAATAAATGTACCAAGGAAGGGCAATCTGCACCTGATATAATAAAAATATTTCTCATTAAACTTCTGTTCAAAGAAGTAGAGCATTTACTTGTGATGGGTGACTTCTCTACAGAATTTTAGAATTCACTTACGGGATGGAATTTCTGTTATATTAATGTCCCATTTACACCATTTTGGCTTCACAAAATGTACTCAAATATATAGGAAAATCTGGTCTATAGAACATTTTATGCTCTGAGAAGAACTCTTTATTGAATTTTACAGGTTGCCAGGGTTTTCAGGTCCTTTTCTGTGGAACTTAGAAATTTTAATTGTTGTTAGTGTAAATATGGTAGGCACGTGTGGCTTTAATTTGCAACAAAGCATTCAACACTTCCTGTTTTAGAACTGCACTTAGGCTAAATTCGTGCTTACAATAGCACAGAAAGATCCTGAACTATCCTGAAAACACTTGGCAGCATTCAAACTATATAAAACCAAAATCCTGCTCTGGCCTGTTGGACAGAGGTGATTCTTCTGGCAAACTTTTTTGGCTTGTAAATACTTAGCATGTGGTAAAATCACTGGCTGATTGAGAACTGTACTTGGGAGGAAGGTGTCTGACCTTGCATCAAGTTGGTGTTTTAAAGTGGTTTTTATTTTCTCTCTCTCTCTCGGTCCCCCACTGTGATTTTCTAAATATTTCTATCTAGCTCTTCAACTACAGACAATAATATTGTAATAATATTCCAGTACTTGAAAAACACCCTAGATTTAAACATACAGGTTCATATATGTGAACAACTGGCGATGTTGCATGAAGCTTCCAATAAACTTATTTATTGAGAAATTAGATTTTTTCTTTTAAGTGAATACACTGTTATATTATTTTTAGGATAATAGTACATTAACTACTGTGACACACTCTGCTGTGAACTAACTTCAGATGTTTGTGTTATGTGATCTGAAAAATATCTGTGTGGAGTTGGATTTTGAAAGTACACATGATTCTGCAAACTGAATCCAATGATCTAGCACACTTTAACCAAGAGTCGTTTTAATAATCACCCTTTTGTGGTGTACTGTAGTGTCTCCTGTTACACAAATAAATATCATATGATGATGAACAGAGATAGGTTTTTCACATTTGTTGTCAAAACAAGATGTGCCTTGATAACAGAAATGACTTACCAAGTGGCACAAGATGTAGCTTCCAAATCCATTAAACTAAAAAGCTGAAGAACTGTGTATGATATGAATGGAAAAATGGAAGTCTGTAATTTCTGTTCCCTATACTGGAATGATGCCCCAGGAAGGGTGTAAAGGGGTGTGAGGTTCTGCAAGCCTGAACCAGGTTATACATGTGCTGCTAATCTCTTTATGTGCTTGAAATCCTGCTCACACACATTACTACCCACTTTGAACAGGGGTCATTCAGGGAGAGGGAAATCTTTCACAGTCTAACACAAAGAAATAAAATAAAAGATGATGAGGAGCTGTAGGTTGGTGTTAACATTGGAGAGAATGCCCCCACTGTCTCATGGATCGTGACACATACGTGCACCTCTATGGTTGTTATATCACAACTCCTGACACTGCATCACATCCATTCATCACTTTCTCCTCAGTTCTAACTAAATTTAAAGAACTTTTGATTTATCAGATATTATTCTTATTTATCTTTATTGTTATTTTTTTCTATTATTGCTGCATTTTCATGACAGAAGAGCACGATACTGCTCAGGGTGCTGGCTTTTCCCCCCTCACTTAAGGATTTCTCTGTCCTTTTTCCCTCTCCTTCGTGTCTACAGGTTATTACACTGAGAAAACTTTGTCTCTTCTGTCTACCAGTGATTGCCTTCAGATCAGGGTATTGTTTACTTTGTAGCCTAAAAATGGCTCTTACTCCTTCATCTGACTCACTGTTTTACAGTACAGTCACTTACAGATCAGTTTGGCTTCAGATTCTCAAAGAAACAGATTCTGTGGGAATCTATTTTTTCAGATCAAGAGAAGGTACCAAACTAAAATATACTGCTGGAGGGAATATCCCTTTCAACTTGGCCCTGAATATAAGGACCCTCTGAATATTGTTTCATAACATTTGAATGTCTGTTTCACAACATTTGAATGTCTGTTTCACTCTTCTTCAAATTTTTTGGGATCAGTTTAAGGAAAAAAAATGCAGAAATACAGACTCTCTATTATAATACTCTCATGTCCTGTGATCCATGCGATTTATTGTTGACTAGTTGTTTTTTTTTCCTAGATACATAGGTGATTTCTTTGTGGATGGAAGATTTTGTTCCTATCTGCTCTATGAATTTTCTTTTTCTAAGATTGGAGATGGATATGGGGGGAAAGAATCCAACCTCACATTGTCATACAATTATCACTCGATGTTTGAAGTAACTTTAGCAGTTTTGAGATGGTTTTCTTTGTAGTTTTTTAGCTCAAAAGTGGAAGAGTTGGGAGCACTGTGGTACACTCTGTGCTCACTCAGTCTTACCTGACAGAAGTGGTTAATTAGTGGTTCTTTATTTATTATCTGACATTTCTTGTTTTTTTTTTTTTTTTTAAGAATGGTAAATACTGCAGAGAGTTTATATTGGTGCATCATAACTGCTACCTTACATATTCCTCTTAATATTAGATTTTTCTTTTTAATTTTTTTTTGTCTTTTGCATTTAAAAAAAAAATATTAATGAAAATATATCAGTCTGCATGGCAAAGTAACAATATGCTGTCTGTAAGAAAGGAGGGAGTCCCTGAACCTACATACTGCAAACCTCTAACATTCAGCCAAGCCCCAACCAGATGCTGATACGTGATTGAATGTTTCTGTCTGCTGAATCCCAGACAAGCAATGAAAATATCATGCTGTGCAGTAGATCCACTGGGGAGAAAACACATGTACGCATCTAATTAAAAAAAGAAATCCACCCCAACCCTGAGTACAGCCCTGTGATGTCCTCCCTATTTTAGCTGAGGGTGTTATACTGTTGAAGGATGTGAGGAATGCTGTAACAGTATTTAGTAGTACTGTTCTTTCGTAAGGTACCTGCTTGCTTCAGATGAAGTTGTTGTTATCCTAGGCTGTGTTACTTACAAGTATAATGTAAGGACAACTTCCTGTGTCCCTGCAGTTTTTAAATGATTCTCATATTTTAATTATTCTCACAAGTTAATGTTAGAGTTAAAATGTTATTTTCAGTACGTTAAGAGGGTAACAGCAAGCCAATCTTAATTTTACCTCTTCTTGTGGAAACCAGTGCTTCAGCCTTAACCTGTGAACACTTTTTTAATACCAGGGATACATGCAAGGATAAATAGCCTAAACTTGCTGTAACTGGTAAATAATTTTTTTTACAGGAATGGCAGAAGACAACAGTTTGCCTTTTCTTTTTGGTAGAAAGAAAGGGAAGGAAAATAAGGAAACAAAACCAGCCATGCCTTTTCCTCATGAACAGAAGTGCAGAACACAGTCTGATAAAGATGACTTTCTAAAACAATTGTTTTTCTTATAAGAGAAAGGGAATTAAACATCTACAATAAATTTGCTTACAGATTTTCCTTTTAAGTGTGCGAAGGAGAGAACATATGAATTTTCATTCTTTTATATCTGCCTTTTGCAATCCCTCTGGCTATTGCAGAGATTATTCCCTTCTATTTGATTTGGTATTAAGCACCTGAATGTCTGGATTGAGGACATGCTGGGGTCTGCCATATGCTGACAAGCAGTCGGTGAGGTGAGAATGAAGCGCTTGGGCATCAGGCAACACGTGCTCCACAGATAACCCAGAAGGAATTTTGGCTGAGTTAGGGTTGTCCTCAGGCTATCCCTATGCTCTTTTCAGCTAATTGTAAGAGATAATGCTTCTCCAGGCTTTTAGTCTCTTCGTGTATCCCCACAAGAGAATCTAATTAATGCCTATTATAGCATTGACTCTGTGAGAAGTCATTTAAATGGGGCTATCAATCTGCTGTCCAGCTGTTACAGATCCACGTGGAATTTGAATTGACAGCAGAGCCTGAGAGGAGCTGTTTTATCTCTTTACCATTTTCTGATGCATCACTTTAAAAGCATTTGGGTTACCAAATCTATGTTTTGGGACCTGACTTCCAAAGGAGGTGAACACCTGCATCTTTCATTGAGTTGTGCTGAAATTGCAGATGATGCCTCTGCAGATCAGGCTCACTGGAATTCTCGAAACAGAATTTCATGTGTGTGGTCTGTGGGTAACTTCAGCCAGGGATCCTTCTTGATCACCATCGCTTCTCACATGTATCAGCAGGGCTACCACAACCACCTCCTTCCCTACATGAGTAAAAATGGGAACTGAGATCCCTCAACAAGCAATTTAGCTTCCCCTTCAGATGACTAAAGCTTCCTTGATGCATGGTTGCCAGTCACAGAGGAGAGTGACACTGTCCTTCCTGCCCACACTTCATCAAGGCCTCCTGTTCCATGCTGTGCTAATTTTTGAGTTACAGGGGAAATCACAGAGGGTTAGTGGAGGTAAAGGCATTAAGCCATCAATTTTAGTAAATTTAACTCTACACAAGGGCAGTGGAAAGGAAAGCCCTTTAAAGTTTGAAAGAAGTTAATGCATTTACATGGTTGCCTGTATATTGGGCTCTCGGTAGCCGGAGATGGGGATGGAGGAGAGGGAAGGAAGGAAGTTCATTAATTCTTTAAGGATTTTGTTCTTTCCCTAGAATGTGGTATTTTTCGAAGGCCAAAGTTCATTTACTACCCATGTGCTACCACTTCAAGCATATAACATTTGTCTTTGTCTTTTACAGTGATCCATTTGATAAAATTTGTGATCCTTTTCTGTCAATGATGCATGTCTAGAGTACTGCTAATAAGCTTTGGGACTTGCTTAGAAAAAAAAGACCTTTAACATCTTCAGACTGTGGACAGCTTTTGAGGTGGTGGTGGTAAAGTCCTGTTATTCTGGCTGTGATCTGAAGCCTGTTGAAGTGAACTTACTTCAATGGGCTTTAGATCTGTATCCCTCCCTATAAGCAGAGCTAAGTCTAAACCATTTAATGTTTGGAAGAAGAGAGCAACACAGATTACATTTCTTGGCTCTGGAGTTTCCTTTGTGTTGTCCTCAGGTCAAAACTTGTCTTCAAATTCTGTCTCTGCAATGTTTATTCTCACAAAAGGAGATAAAGGTCTTTGTTCCTCTAGAAGTCCCTAGATGACTAGATTGAACAAACAGAGCAGTAGTGTTCTCACTGTTTTCCATCACCTACTAAAGAGCAGAACCTTCTCCCTCCCCCAGCGTTTCCATTTCCTCTACTTCCTGTCTTTGCAGATTGGGTAACAAATGCTGGATATTTCCTGAAGTTGACTAATGACAGGACATTGGTGTCTGCAGCTGAGCAGTCGGGTTAGTGCTGGGTTGAATTCTTGACTGAAAGGAGGTGCTACAGCTGTGTTTATGGAGTCGTCGTGTCACCCCTCTGCCCCCATATGCTTCTGTCTTTTTACTACCCTTAGGGTATGGTATCAGCCTAGTCTAAGCATACTGTGGGAAACAGACCTCCAATTACTTTTAATTTTATTGCACTATTATTATTACCTCAAAAAGATTATTACAGCCAGGCTGAGATACAGTGTTTATATGAGTTTTTTCCACATTTTGCTCAACAAAGGCCATTAATGATTGGGGAAATTCATTATCTGAAATGAATGGTTGTATTTGGCTTGTGCAGGTTTTGGAAGTAGGGCTGGTTACAGTGGTGGCTTCTGTGAGAAGCTACTAGAAGCCTCCCCTGTGTCAGAGCCAATGCCTGACTCCAAGATGGGCCTGCTGCAGGCCACGTCAGAGACCATCAGTAATGGTAATAGTGCCTCTGGAATAACAGATATAAGATGGAAAAAAAATTATTTCTCAGAAATGATTACGTCCAGAGAAGATAGGAGTGGGAATATGTGAGAGGAACAACTCTGCAGCCACCAAGGTCAGTGCAGTAGGAGGGAGAGGAGGTGTTCCAGGCACTGGAGCTGAGATTCCTCTGCAGTCCATGGGGAAGACCCTGGTGAGAAAGGCTGTCCCTTGGCAGCCCATGGAGGTTCATGATGTGAGCAGAGATTCACCTGCAGCTCGTGGAGGAGACCCATGCTGGAGCAGGTGGATGCCAGAAGAAGACTGTGATCCCATGAGAAGGCCATGCTGGAGCAGGCCTCCAGCACGGCAGGAGCTGTGGACCCATAGAGAGGGGAGCCCACACTGGAGCAGGTTTGCTAGCAAGACTTGTGACCCCATGGGGGACCCACACTGGAACAGTCTGCTCCTGAGGACAGCACCCTACGGATGGGATCCTTCACTGGAACAGTTTGTGAAGATCTGCAGCCCGTGGGAAGGACTCATGTTGGAGAAGCCCATGGAGGACTGTCTGCCATGGAGAGGCACCCTGTGTTGGAGCAGGGGAAGAGTGTCAGGAGTCCTTCCCATGAGGAAGAAGGAGTGGCAGAGACCAGTTCAATGTGTGATGAACTGACTGCAGACCCCGTTCCCCAACCCACTGTGCACTAAAGGAGGGGAGATAAAGAAATTTGGGGTAAAATTGAGCCCAGGAAGGGGGGGGTGGGTGGAGTTGTTTTAAGATTTGATTTTATTTCTCATTATCCTACTCTGATTTGATTGGCAGTAAGTCAAATTATTTTTTCCTCGAGTCTGTTTTGCCTGTGATGGCAACTGATGAGCAATCTCTCTCTGTCCTTATTTTGACCCATGAGCCTTTTGTTATGTTTTCTCTCCCCTATCCAGCTGAGTAGGGGAGGGACAGAGTGGCTTTGGTGGGCATTTGGCATTCAGCCATGGTCAATGCAGCACAATGGCCTTTAAAATTAGGAGGAAGAGAAGATAAGATCTTCCACAGGTGGAAATCACATTGGGTTTGGTTTACACAAAGTTTGGTTATGCACTCCTGAAATTGAGAATGTTTAGAACTGGGTTTCTTAGGTCTCCTAGCTGTCCTTTATACTGAGAGTACAACTGCTGAGAGGGAAAGGAATTTTATTTTATAGCTTAGGCTTTTCCTCTGAAATGGCTAGACTGTCTCTCCTTTTGTCTGGGGGATTTCTTTCTCATTATGTCATTAAAACTTCAGTTGCTCCATTTCTTTTGTGCTGACAGAAATGCATAGATCTGTGTTTCTGTATGTATCAAATTATATGGTCTTTTGTGAGAAAAAAAGTCAAATGTCCATGTGTCCCTTGGCCTGATTAGTAATGGCATTCATGTGAGCAGAGAAAGTCCAGTGGCAAAGAAAAGCAGATTATTTCCTTAGCTGATATGCGATGGCTGTTGATTCCAGTGTCCTGAAGTGCTACTAGATATGCTTGCTTTGGAGCTGGAAGCACCTCTTCAAAAACAGACAAAGATCAGCAATCAAAACAGTGGGCAAAACAAAAATTTAAGCTCCTAAACGAGGAAGGTGAAAAGACGGGATAGAAATGGGTTGCGCAGTGATATGAGGGTTAAGATAAACAAAGAATTACAAGGAATCTTTCCCATGTGACAGCAATGTTCACAGATCTTTGATCTAAAATCAGATTGTTGCTTTGTATGTGAATCTAATGGATGGAATTCACACCCAGATACTGGCTGGCAAATACACCTGTGAAAAAATCTGGAAATGAGTGGGCTCATCTCCTGACATGCTACAAAAAACTATTTCTTTAACACATATGCTTACTTTGGCGCCATTGGCTTATTCTTGACTTAAATAGGATTTTAGCCGTGTTTAGTAAATGAAAATAGAAGACATATTTGAGTTTTTACATAAGTTACGAAAGATTAAAGTAATCTAAATTTAGGATACACATAGAACACTTGTGACTAGTTCTGGGGCATGTTTTTACATGCTATAACCATTTGTCCTTTTTCAAATTGAATAATATCTTTGCTTTTATATAAATGTTTGTATGCTAGCTATAACAAATGTAGGAAAAACGTGTGGTTCAGTAAAAAGCCCACACACCATCAAATCCACAACACTTTTCTTCCTTTTCCCCATCTTCTCCATAACTGTTATTAATTTTTTCCTCTGCTATGTTCTGATTCTCCAGCGTAGAGACTTTCAAATGAAAGTTAACAGATGCTCTTCCACACAATCTGACTGCTCCTGAGGGGAGCTTGTTCCCACCAGACGTTTTACAACATCTGTTTGAAGCTAACTTCACGTTCCCTCTGTTCCATCTCAAACTGGAAGCCCTGACGAGAAGAGATGAGAAGGTACATGTACAGAGGCAGGGCTTTGATCCGCGATGCCACACACTGACTGACATTTCCACTTACACTGAAACATGCTGCTCTCAGTACATGGTAATAAACAGGACTCTTCAGCTGGCCAACAGAGACTGTGTTGAGACAGCAGGGAAAAAATTTCACCTTTGTTAGCAGAAAAGTTTCTCTGTATCTAAACCTTGGAAATAGATTGCATTGCTTATACAATCTGGTAATTTTTTTTTTTTTGTTTATTCCTGTATAGCATGAATTTTTGTGAATTTACTGATATGCTAGCACACTTCTTCTAGTGGGTTTGCTGGAGTTTGTAGGCAGAACTTCAGGATTTTCCCTATCAAATTTTATCACTTCAAACTTATGCTGCTATAGTGTATAAGTACAATTTTTTCTCCATTAGAGCAATGCAAACTTCTTTGTTCATATTAAATTTTTCTCATTCCAACTATTTTGTCTTTCTGTTCTTAATTAAAATTAGTTGTCTTTGAAATTATAGCATTCAATGCTGTCTCTTTAAAAGAATAGGGAAATGAAGATACACATTTTTCTGAGGGGGAAGGATATTGCAAAATTGTTTTCACAATTCTTCAATACATCTAAAAATATAACACTGCAGAAACAAAGAAATTATTTCATTGCAGTGCCATAATGCAAGCAGTTCTGAAGTCAACTGAAAACTTTTCCACTGATACTGATGAACAGAGTTTTCTAGAGCTCTTTCTTTTTTTAACATGTTATCTTTAGAATGCTGACCTGTAAGAATAAAGAAATTTTTTGCAGCATTTAAACAAATTTGGTAAGATAGATCTTATTTTCCTTTTTTGAAAACTGCATGTTTTGTTATTTTAATCTATAGCCCAAATGCCACTGAAAAATTGTGAAAACCTTAATTTATGCTGGGCATTTTAAGTAAATGTTCTGGAGTGACCCAAAAGCTTATATATTTTGAAAATTAATAGTAATTTTACCAAAAATTCTCCTTGCCCAGTGATCATCTCATCTCTCATTCTGTTCTAACTCCTCAAGCTTTCACGAGCTATTTAATTCCTAGTCCTCTGAGACAGGAATTTAGGAATAAATTGGGTCATCTTTCCAAGAAGTGGTATTGACCAAGTAATAATTTTAATAATAATATTTAATTCATCCTTCCTGTGTTGGTATGGTCTGTTCCAGTCCTTTTCCTAATAAGTAATTCTTCTGACTTACTACTTCACTGTGTTGTGTCAGTGGTTGCTGGAAACAGGGATGGCCAAAGATGCAGCAACCCTGCCATGCCCGTGAGAGTCACAGTACTTCCCAGACTCAGTATTTGAACTGCTTTTAGTTGAAAAATCTCTTTTAAATTGTCTCCACAAAGTTCTGGATGAATCTCTAAGGGTTCCCAGTTGCTTATGTA
Source organism: Irena cyanogastra (assembly GCA_013397155.1). Classification (NCBI taxonomy): domain Eukaryota; kingdom Metazoa; phylum Chordata; class Aves; order Passeriformes; family Irenidae; genus Irena; species Irena cyanogastra. The sequence continues at coordinate 584,221 of VWZV01010123.1, read as the reverse complement.
CTATATTACATGCATCATGTGACAGTGATGGACTGAGTGTCTACTTGAAGATCATCACTTGGTCTCACTATGATGGACTCTGAGAGACAAAGGAAATTCAGGGAACTCTCTTACTTTGTTCTTCTGCAAACTAAATAGCTTGGACCAGTGATATCTTCCAAGATCAGTAGTATCAAATCAGTGAGCCAAAATGAGTTTCTGGATCTTCCAGATCTTTTGTGAATTACTGTGCCATGGCACAGAGAAAGTGGGGTATTATCTTGAGATTCAATCTCCAAATCCACAGCTCCTTCCTCTCCTAGGTGTTTGACTCCAAGAAAGATTGGAAATTTAGACAGTCTGGTCATGTCACTTCAGATTTGTGGTGGTAAATCTAGCAGCAGTGACATGGATGAATGACTTCAATAAAGAAGTAGAGTGGAATAGCATCTTCCACAAACCTATTTGTACCATATGCCATGCTCCCAAATGCTGCTTTAGTAGAACTCACAACCTTGGGGCCTTCTTCTTGTTATTAGAAACATTTGCTGTGAGTTCCTCACCACTTTTAGGGGTGGTGATGGTGGTGGTGGTGTGATGTGGTGTGGTGTGCTGTGGTGTGTGGGGGGAACATGGAATATCTGAAAACAGTAACTCTTACTCTGTTCATTGACATTAACCGGCTGCCAGTTCCTTGTGGGACCTGGGCTGATAAAAAACAGGGAAAAACTATTTTATTTGCAATGTAAGGAATTTTAGCCTGTGGAGATTTTTTAGTTCAACAGCAGTAAAGGTAAGGACAGCAACCAGTGAGGCTGTTAAAGGTTACATTCTCTCCCACCCTCTCTTTTTTCCCAGTCCCTTGAGTCATAATTAAAACTCCAGAATGTGAGAAGCTGTTACTAATGCTAACATAGAGTTTGGCACAACAGAATCATGCATTTACTGACTTGTGGTTTTTATTTAATTTCATTTTTTATAGGTCAGGCTGAAATTTTACTTTACTATTTGGTTTACAAAGGGCTTTTTTTCTGAATCTGGAACTTTTAATTTGATTTAAGAGTTCTCCAGGTATAACAATTATGGAAACAAACACCTTGTTCAGCAGCCTGACAATAATTATCTCCTAATGGAACAATTAGGCACTTTAATCAGATGTGACTTGAGTGTTCTCAAGTTGAAAATGCTGGAGATCATCTCTTGTCCTTTGTACTGTTTAGAATTTCTCCCAAGAAATTAGCTGGACACAGAAATGAATTGGTTACCCTTCGTATCTTTTTGAGAGCTGTTCAGATTTGAAGGTTTCATAATAATGTTTATATATTATCTTTCCTGGGACTGAAACAGTATACAGTATACAGGGATACATAGAAGGCCACTACTCAGACAAGACTTTGTGAATTTGCTGGGTAAAGTCTGAGAAAGAATTTAGAAATTTGTAATGCTGCTTTCAGCCATTTCCTTAATGCTCCGAAATGTTTTGTGACTCATTTATAAGAAAGGCTCTCTGTCAACACAGGATTCCTTTGAGTACCTGCTGGAGAGGTTTATTTACAAGTCTTTATGACTGTTCATGTCTGAAGTTAACTACTGACAGGTCTTAGAAAGCCATTCCTCAGTAGAAGCTGATTATTTTCCTAAGACAAACGGAGGTGGAAGGCTGTTGCTCAAGCCTGAGACTTGTATATGAGCTTATACTTCCCATGTACAAATATCACAGAGGCAATTTAAATTGGTCAGTGAGATTCTTGGAAAATCTCAAAGTGAAGGAGAAAGAATTATTGGCACTTGTTGGATCACCATTGCCATTTCTTAAAATACATAGCCCCTTTTAAGGTTATCTGTTAAACTACTGGCCACCCTGACCTTGCAGTCTGGTGTGAATTCACCCCAAGGTAATATGAACTAGTGGATTAAAAAAAAGTCTCCCTCCTGCTGCAGATGCATTTCAGTGCTTAGCAGCCATTTGTGTTTTCTTTTTTCCCTTTCTTGTCTATGGGATAATATACCTTTGGTCTCAGGCGGCCTGGAAAGCCTTGGACTGCAGTTTACCTGATGGCATACTGTTCAGAATAGATCCCAGTTTTTCTTGTGTACTGGGACCACCAAGTTTAAATCAGCCATTCCCTGTCTCCTGATTTGGTGTTGCTGTGCAGGATACAGCAAACTGCGGGGCACGAGTTTTCATGGGTTTACTGCAAGACCCCAGACACGCAATGAAAAAAACATGAAAAAACAGCAGTATCTCTTGAGATGCAGTTATAACCCTTGAAGAGTGCTCCAGCTGCCATCCTCATTCTCACATTATTTCTTGATGCTGCCATCTATCTCTCTAGTTTGACATGAGAAATGTGAATGGTGGGGAAAGTTTGCCTTGTTCTCATTCAAAGGATAGTACATTAGGATGAAGTCTTCTCCATAGATTGCCAGTAACCAAGGTCTATTAGATCAAACTGCTTGCAGAGAACAAGATGTTGGAAAGTGTGAAATGAGAGTACTTCCCCTCTAGTTGTCTAGATAACATATCAAAGTGTATCTGTTGCCATATTTAATAAGGCAGTGTATCTGCTATATTTAATAAGGCAGAATTGAAATTCTGCATTCAATTATGAGATTGAAGCCTAAATATAAGTGTTTTTTACCTACTAAGATAGGAAAAGAGAGTAGAACTGCTTGATAAGCTTTCCTGTACTGCTGTTGCTTGGAGTACTATTTTGTAGTGCTTATTTTCTACAAATAGCCATTCATCCATTTTTAATAAGAGTGGATCTCAGACCAGGATACCAATTTCCAGATGCATTTTTACTATCCTGGAGAGTGTTTATTTTCATTCTGAAACAAAGTGAACCTTACTATCATCGAATATTTTAAATTAAAACAAAAAAAATCTCAAATTATGTATTGACACAGTGCACTTGTTTCTAAAAACCTCAGAAGAAGCCAAATAAGTATTCATACTGATTAAACAGATTATTTGCTTTTTAAATATTTTTAGCTTCTGGTACCACTCCTGGTGTGATCCCTGGCTTCTTGATTATTGAATCCTGAGGGCAGGGTCAGAGAGTCAGATGTCTCTCTCTTGTTTTAGGTCAGCAGTTGAGAATACTTCTTTCATGCCTTCATGGTTTGCGACCTGTAGACACCACCATAATATAAGTAATAATAAACACACTGATGTGCACCTGGTGGAACTCCTCTGAAGCCAATGGGGTTATGTTAGTATAAGGTAAAAATTAGGCTGATTATTTGCCTTAGAGGCATCCTACACTTTATGTATCTGTAAAAACTATTCACAATTACTCTCTGGGTAGCATTTACAGCTATGGTGCAGCTGTATGAAATTTTTCTGAAGGTTTTCATCTTTTTCTGTGTCAGGAATATTTAAGTATGTGCTTATTGTGCATCCCTAATATTGCTGAGCACCTTCTTGTTCTGTAATGGAGCAGCATTATAAATGGCAGCCTGTAGTGCCCTTCAAAGTAGCGTATCCCAAGCTCCCAGGACTGTTCATCTGCATGCCATGACAGGAGATGGCACTTGGATTGACATTCCAACACCTTTCTTGCCCACACAGCGAAGCTCCAGCATTGCCAGCTGACACTTTCTTTTCACGCTGGAATTCAGCAGTTATAACTCAGTCTGTTTGCATGGCTCAACTTCTATTTTTAAGCACTGCTAATCCCCAGCTAAGGGCCAGCCTTCGTCAGGCCTTACAAGGGTGTGCGGTGGCGAGGGAGGTGGCGAGGAGGGACTCTCCCAGACCTTGTGTGGTTGTCCTTGAGAGCCAGGCACAACTGCTACCTTAAAAGCATGGACAGACAAGATGCTCTTGTCTTGTCTCCCCATTGAATGCAGAAATGCCAGCACCTGGAGGAGCTGTGGCCCACCACATCCTACATGTCCCTGAGAAGGAACATTCCCTCTCTGAAGGACATTCTGCAAATGGCAGTGTGAACCTACTGCTCTCTTATTGTGAATGTTGTCTGCAGAGGGCAGCTGACCTTTGAGGTAGTTGGACATGTATTTTTTTTAAACTGTGAAGGTCCTCATTTTGTGTGCTTTCCCTCAGCTTCACAGAATTGTAGAATGGTTTGATTTGGAAGAGATCTTAATGTTCATGGTGCTCCAATGCCCCTGCCATGGGCCAGGGACACCTTCTTCTAGAGCAGGTTACTCAAAGCCCTAGTCAATCTGGTCTTGAACTCTTTCGGGGATGGGGCACCCACAACTTCTCTGGACAACGTGTTCCACTGCCTCATCACCCTTACAGAAAAGAATTACTTCCCAGTAGCAAATCTACTAATAGCTAATCTAATATTATCAGTTTAAGCCATCAGCCTTGTCTTATCAAGGTTAACAGTTGTCAGTTCACTCAAGGAAATTAGGTCTGTAGTCTGTGCAGACCTATCCTTGCATTTGTTGCATGTTTTCCTAAACAAGAGGAAAATAGAGATAAGAGAGTGGAAGTCGTGTTACAAACTGAGCAAGCAGGCTGTGCTGCTAAAATGGGTGAGGAAACTCTTCTGTCTGTCAGGGAGATACGGTTTCTCCTGGAAAACACTGTTGGAAAGGAGTAGGGCACCAAAAGGGCAGCACTTAAACAAACAAATAATTGTTTCCTTGAGAGACCCTACTCTTGTTTTTTTTCTGATTGGTTTTGCAATCCACCTCCTCCAGCAGCGCAGTGAGGATGATGTGGAAGGTGACTTTCCTGCCACAGACTCTTCCGACTACCCAGCTGCTGTTGCATCCAAATAGACCGTGGAGACTGGAGAGCTGATTTTATAGTCTTTTGAAATAGCTGGCTTATTGAAGCAAGGAAGGATCAAGCCTGCTCTCTTTTTTCTTCTGGGAATGTTGAAGACCCTACAGATAGGGAATTATGTTACGCTTTCCAAAAAAAAGAGGGTTAGTACATGCTATCGGTTCCTGGCAAAGGCTCTTGTTCATTAAGTGGCCAGCAGGAATGTAACTTCTAAAGCTTGAAGAAGATATGGTTTCAGTGGGCTTTTGCAATCAAAGTAGCTGAGAATGATATGGTCTCTTGGAAGTTTTATTCACATTCTGTTTACTTGATATCCTTTTTAGTCAGATGTTGAAATCTGTTTCAGTGTCTTACAAAGCCTATCTAAGTCTGGAGCACTGGTTTTTTTTAGCTGGGCAAGGCCTTTGGCTGATCAGTTGGAAGAAGGATGGTGATTTGGAGGACAAGCGTAAAGAAAATCTCATCAGTAGTGATATCAAAGGATGTCAGCCAAACCAGTGCTTGCAGGAGGTGTACAGAGAGTCTCAATGCCTCTAGGTTTAAAAGCATCTATCCATTAACATTACCCTTTTGTGGCAAAGTAAAACACATTCAATTAACTTTCCCTTCAAGTCAGAGTTTGCAATTAAATGTTAGTTCATCCAGGCACAAGATGGACTTTTCCATCTTGCACCTGGATCCCTGATACTAAGGGCCAGCTGGGGAAGTCTATCACAATACAAATTCATCTGCCGTGTGTTACACTCAAAGCCTAAGAAAGAGGGGCCATACATCCTGTGCAAATTAAGTAAGTTTAATTTCCAATAGGTGTCTTTCTACTTGTGCCAAGCAAGTATCTTGCGAGTCACCAATTTTTCCATTGCTCACTTGCTCTGATGTTTAGCAGGATGGTAAAGCTTATGGAATTTGTTTTGCACTTTTATTGATATCGTTCTGCTTTATTTACTAACTTCATTTATGATATTTCCTTGCGTGATGGCAAACTAGTATGAAATTGTCCAAGTCTGGACCTGAATGAAATGTACTCATTGGTATCTGCCTCAAATCTGATTCACTTGTGAGCAGCACACAGTGTTCTGAAAGCACCAACTATTGAAACTTCATCTTTTGATTTTTAACAGTAGAAATAAGAAAAGGAAATAATTGGCACTCTGTGTATGGCGAAGCTATTAACGATAATTTTCTGCTTATTATTTTACTTTTTCATTAGGGAAACAAAATATACTATACATTTTCTTTTGCCTGAAATTATACAGGCAGTAAAAGTTTGTGAATGAAGGAACACATTTTGGACTAATACCACAGCACTTCTATTTCATTTTATGATTTTTTTTATTTCACTTCTGAGAGTACTTCTCCTGAATTCAGGGAACAGTAGGAAACCCACCCATTGGCTAATTTAACCTTTAAAATTTGTCTTTCCTCAAGTGAAAAAAAAAAGTAGCCTGCTGACTATTTTATATATCTGATTTCTATTTCCAAGATTGTTCATTCATATCCCGCTGAACTTTGATTTTCATTTTTTTGTTTGTTGTTTTTCTTGGATTTTGTTTGTTTGGTTTATTGTTTGTTTGATTCAGTTTGTTGTTAGTTTGGATAGGTTTTTCCCTCTATTCATTTCATAATGTATTTCTGATACTAATCTAAACTAGGAAAAAAGAGCCAAATTAGAGATGTGCTTAGAAATTCAATCAACAAATGTGCAAAAAAGATTAACTATATCTATAGATGCAGAATCTATTAAAAAAAAAAAAAGGGGAAAAGGCCAGCTTTTTTCCTGGTCAAATAAAATAAGACAAAAACCAGACTGGAGGTGGGATTCTGGAGGTGAAAAAAAGCATTCTAAAAGGAAGACCTGCAAACATTTATCCCTATTTTTGTATGCTTAATCTCAATATAGTTTATATAGTGAGCCTTTATTGACATGCCAGCTTGTCTAGGTAAGACAACTTTATGTGGGTTATTTGCCCTATTACCAGTTGTCTTTTAAACTCCCATGTGGAATATTTTTGATCATCTGTTATAATCCTGTTTGATGCTTATCTGAAAACATTTCTTCTCATTTAAAAAAGTCTAACTGGAATGTGTCTGCAATCTTCTATTTTACTTCACTTTTTTTCACTGAAATGTTTGGGTTACTGTTTCAGAGCAGAGTTTTCTTTCAGCTATTTTCTTCATACAGTCACTGTAGATTCTGCTAATCAGATAATCACAGCTATGGAGTTATAGAGTAAACTTTGAATAAAGAAGAGAATAAGGATTTGAGTTTTATGTTTAGTAGACATCTTTACACATCCCTTTTCTATTACTGTGCTTTAGTCCATGATTCCAACTAATTTAATTTATCATAAGAAAAAAAAAATTCTTGTTTTTCTCTTCTTACAGACACATGCATTCAAAAGACTTTGAGCCATCATGTTCCTTCCCATTATTTATGACCCGCAGAAAACATGCTTATTTAGAAAGTTATGTGACTTAGCCAACAAATGCTGTTCAGCATCCAAAAAACAAGCTGTGGAAACAAAAGAAGTTTTATTTAAGAAAGAACTTATTTGATGGGATATTGTACAGAATTCCTGGAAAATTCTGATTTTTGGGTCAAATTAAAATTTAAAAAAAGTTTGTGACTGCATGTGGAATAAATGTATGTGAAAATGCACAAGTAATCTACACATGCAGTCACCTCAGCCCTGCCTACTGGGCTCCAGCTGTACTTGAAATTAAATGAAGGATTAGTGAGCCTGTGTGTAGCACTGCGTGTGCAGTAGGTGGGGGGTTGACCCAGTCAGTTACATGTGATGTTAATACAAGTTGGGCTGTGCATCGACCTTCTTACAGGAATAGAATGTTTATACTTCTGACAAAGATGCATTTTAGGGTGGATTATGGCATGGTTCCTGCTGAGGTTTTGCTGTTGGCTTTTATTGTGTGTTAGGCTGCTGCCTTTTGCACTCCAGGACAGCCTGGAGTGTGTAGCTGGTGCTGCTGCTTTTTCCAACCACACGGGTAAAAGTTGATGTTTTGTTGTTGGTTGAGCATCTGCTCTGGGTTATGAGGGTGAAAAGAATGGTATTACCTCCTTTTTCCCAGCTCTCTGCCCTCTGTTTGGGTCAAGGCAAGCTTAGCTTAATAGCAAAGGAGCCTTGCAGGAAAGCAGTCTGAAGGCTGCTGTGGAAAGCAAAGGAAGACACTCTGGTATTCAAACACCATAGAGCAATGTATGGTTTCGTGTGCAAGTTTTTGCTGTCCACTTCATCTGATGTGGACTTCTCTTGTTCCTCACCCTTCTTTTTCAGCCCTTTCAATTCTTTAGTATTTTATCAAGCAAGCCTTTTGTGAGTACTCTGGTGCAGCAGATGGTAGGCCAGCCAGCATTAGCAGTTCAAAATCTGTTATTAAGGGGAGTACACTACCTAACTTATCTACACAGAGGCTCTGTGAAGAGAAAAAATTATTTGAATTGGTACTTAAGATTGAGAATAAAGTGCTAAGCATAAGTCGTATGAAAAATGATGGGGATGAGCATAATTGCTTCTCTAAGTGGTGTGGACTTCAAATGTAGTCTTGCATAGCCCTGCCAAAAAGCTCCTAATGCCAATACAAGGATTTGACTTGTAGTCAATTGACATTCAGCCAGTTTTGACTCAGAGGGTAGAGTGCTACTGACTGAATTGTTAACACTGAGCAGCTCCTAGGCGGCCACTTAGCCAAAAATATAATCTTGCACAGCAATGCAGTACCTAATGAAACATGATGAAATAATAATATCATATGCTGTGATCTCCTCGAGGCTGATAACTGCTAAGGCTTAGGTGGCCATCAGATCTGGGCTGATGAGCTAGACTTTCTAGGATATGAACTGTGATGACTGCCAAGGTTTGCCTTACCACTATTTGCACCTGTTGTCCAGCTATGACTGTTACCTGTAAGCTGGGAGCATCCATTCTGTGGCTTGTGGAACTTTAAACTGGCTAAGCTCCTGTCATCCCTGCAGGCTGTGCCACATGGAGGATGAGTGAGTTGTGCATATTGACCTCAGGTCTGTGCTGCTAACAGAGTCTGACCCACATAGCATCAGACTGACTCCGTATACTTTGTGAGTTACAGTCAGCACAGCAGAGACTTAATCCAAGACTGTGGTGAGAACTACTTGGATCAATCCCAAACCCAAAGGAATACAAGTTTGGCATCAGTGTAGCTTTTTACCTTGAAATATTTAGTTTTAAACCCAAGTTATTTGTCACGTCTAAGATATTCCCTTACTGTCATTTTATGACATGGCTTTTCAGCCAGCAGTGCACGTGAAGTTCATGTTTGTGTTTTGTGTACTGACACATACTCAATATCTCTTTCTTTATAATGATTCCTTGTCATTGCCATGAAACCTGTTTGGCAGCCTAGGCTTTTTTCATACCCTGTAGAATAAAATTACTAGTATGATCAGTGGAACACTAATCTTTAAATACAGTTTGCTAGATTAATATGTAAATGGTCCCAAATAGAGCCTCAGTTCATACCTCCTACTATTTGACCTTCTGCATCTGGAGGTGTGGTTCGGACTGTGTGTCTGTCTCAAGTTACGCTGATGGTGGGATAGTTTGTTGTTATTTGAGGCTCTGAGTTTTTCCTTGAATAATTCATTTTGCAAAATTCTAGCTGATCAGTCTCTTGTGTAATAAAGTAGAACCTATCAGCCATCTTAAACTGGCTGGTTCAATGTATGGTGTATAGCTGTTAGTTCAGCCACATCCTCATTCAATGAAAAATTCTGAGAAGTTTTCAGTGCTTTATTGTGTTTGTAAATCTCTTTGTGCACACTGAACACTGATGGAGCAGAATGATTGACCACTAGTTATAATTCCCAGGCCGTTTACTGAGCAGGTATAATAGCCCAGCTTGTGACTCATGCTTTTCAATCAGCTGCTGCTGAGACTGCTCACTCTGCACCTCTCACCTCTCTAATGAATTGGCACAAAATAACATATGTGGGCAAGACCAGCTGCTTAAACACTGCTGGTAGTTACGGCTAGCGAAATAATAGAACGTGATGCCAATCTTCTGACTTGCCTCCATCCATCCATCCATCCATCCATCCATCCATCCATCCATCCATCCATCCCGTTATCCAACTGCATGCCTCCCTTTACTGGGCTATATTGATTATCTCATGTTCTAGGAGCCCAAAAGTAAGCCCCATTTCAGACTTCACCAGAGCATTTTACAGCCATTGATAACAGTGGCTGCTAATTTCTACACTTTTGGAAATACTTTCAAATGTGCCCCCCTGGAAATGCCTGGCCCTGATCATTTTATGCTCTGCACCTAGCCCTTTTGTGTCTTTAATGTATCTTTTAGTTTTTACTCCTCTGTTATCTGTTTTATGAAAGACCACTCAGATCTCACAGCTGTGCTGGAGAGCTCTGGCATGCACCAAAAAGAGCACGCCTGCACTGATTCACACAGAAATGGAGAGGACAGGATCAGATAGACAGCTAGATGAGGTCTAGCCCACTGGCCCACAGGCAGCTCATAGTGCTCCCAGGAGGACTTAGGCTGGGTTTCTCAGGCTCCAAGCTGATTAAAACAAGAGGTAATGTAAAGGCCATATCGAGTCTCGATTCTGGGGCTGGGGAAGAAGCTGACAGCTGTCTTGCAACTGGAGGTAAAAGGGGCACAGATAGCAGCCACAAGTATGGGAAAATCAACTGTAGGGACTGATAGTCAAGAGCAAATCAAATTCTGGTATGCATGTGTTTTTCTTCAGGATATACATACAGTCACAAAAGAGTCACTACTTTTCTGTATAGGCTTTGAGAGTCAAAATTATGCACCAAGTTCTGTGCTTACTGTCTCTTAAAGTAGAGCAGTTCTGGTTAACAAATTTTAAGTATAAATATTGCTAATTTACCAAACACCATGAGTGTGTAGTGTAGAAAACACATGAGCATAGTCACTGGAGATGCTTTTGAAAAGAGTAATCTGGATGGTTTGTCCTTGGGCATCATGTGAAAGTATCACTTCTTTCTGAGACATAGGGACAAAAAAAGGCGATTTGTTAGGAAGGCAAAAGCAGGTACTGGTTTGGGGAACTACAGAGATGCTTGTAGGGAAAACTGGATTTCAGTGCTGTTGGCATATCATGAAACTAGGGATAATTATCACTGTAGAAACACAGGCATGTTGTTAAAATAAATATGTTTAGGTCTTTTTGTCTTATAAACATACAAGTTGTATGTTTATAAGACAAAAAGGAAATTCAAATCTGAAAATTTACTGAGTACGGCACAGAGGGTTTGTAATTGCATTTCTTCCCTACAGCTTTTCTCCTAAAATGTCATTGCTACATTGCAAAGTGTCTGAGAGCAGTTACCAAAGCTCTGGACAGATTTTTGAAGCAGGTATGAAGGCCCATTGAAAATGTATGTTTGAGATTTTATGCTTAGTTTAGCTCATGTTACATCCTGTAAGGTGAGAAACTTTTTGACAATTTGTAATGCTGTGTCTGAGAAATGTATGAAGTTCAGAGGACTTGCAAAAAGGATTTTGATTCTGTAATCCCTGGGTGTGAAGCTATCAAATCTTATTGTCAAACTTGTGATTCTGTCTAGAAGTCTCATCAGTGACTTCAGTCAATAGCACTTACACAGAAAGTTAAGCATCTCTGAATTTGATCTCTTAGATTTTTTTGTATCTGAAAAAGCTGGTGCCTAACTTACATTCTTATGACTCCTCCAAAAAGTACAATTAAGTGTTATGATAAATAGCCGAAGACTTACCCATTTTCTCAAAGTATTCTTTCCTAACTGACTTGCCACTGTCCTTTAAATTTTCTGCTGTGAAGATTGTTTTTATAAGTGAATTTCAGATCGTGTGGCTTCAGTGAGATTATTGTAAAGTTTGCAGTTAAAGATGGGCTGAAGTCACTTTTGCTGTAGTCCTGAGTTTAACTCATCACCCGTATAGTCCAGGCTTAACTGGCAGAGCATTGAACAATGCACAGCATACTGTGTCTCCTTACTTATTTTACCTGGTCCTTTAGCTGCCTGCATAATGGAAAAGAGGAAGAATATTGACTGCCACCTCTTTCCACTAACCTCTTGCTCCTTGGCTACTTATCCTTTATAATATGAAGTGTCTCAAGCTGCTGAAAATGACCAGCACAGCTTGAAAGTCTTTTGTAGCAGGCAGATAAGTTGTGTGATGTGTCAGGTTGCAGGGACTTAGAAAGGTCTATAAAACACTTCTTTCTCCATTCTGCAGTTCACTAAAATGACAGTGAACTCTAGAAACATTCCCCCAGTAATTAAGCAAGCTTTATGTCAGCCCTCTTACGAAAAAATATATTAAAAAAACCCCACCATAATCAAACCAAAAGATGTAAAGATTACTTGCTAGTGGAATGGATTCCTGGTATTAAAAGAAAAAAGTTATTTTGGCTGATTTTGGTGCATATTTCTACTCTGCTTCCATGTACTTGTATTATATACTTCAGGTATCTAAATACTTTTTAAAATGCAGCTTAGCTTTGCATGGTTAATGTAAGATCTCTTTGACACTGAAATATGAGCCATTTTTTGTTGCAAGACCCATAATAGTATCACTATTAGCATCACAAATGCTCCAAAGTAGCATACATGACAGGCAATAATGTACTCAAGTAATAGCTAATAGAAATTTTAGGAGAACTTATTCCAGAGAGCATAGTTTCCTGCGCTGGATCTGAGCTGTGCTATCAGCCAGGCTGTCTCAAGAGGGTGGTGTAACCATGGGGTTTATTTCTAATAAAAAAAAGTATTTGTCTCAGTAATAAAATCAAGCCAAAAATTTCTTTGGGGAATATCTGACTTCTCATTCAACACCCAACAGTTTTGCAGTGTCAGTTTCCTGTTGGGCTAGGGAAATAAATCAGGATGTTCTTGCGGAAAGCAAACTTTGTATTTGAAAATGAGAAAGTACAAAAGTTCTAGTTTTTCAAAGGTTCTTTCCTCTCCCCAAATTTAGTAAAATGTTTTTAACCATCCTTTAACCACACTGTTATTAGTATTGGCATGGGTTCTTTAGAGATCAGAGACAGACTCCATGGTGTCTAGTGGACAATGAGGATGAAATGCTTGTTTTCCCAGCTTAATATCTTTTTCTGATAACTTAGTATCTCTCCTGATACAATGCTCAGAAAGCACAACAAATGTCTTTGCCTAGTCTATGCATGCATGAGGCTGATTGATGTGGCTGGGATTTCTTTCAGAAGCAGATGTGAGGAATGGGAAATGCTGCTGATGAGAAATGTTGCCTGAAGGGATGGGGTGCACATATTATGAGGATAAAGGAGTGGCTAAGCTGCTTCCTTAAAAGGGAAATTTACCCTAAAGTGATTTTTACAAGCTGTCATCCTGAAAGGAGTCATGCCTTATTTAGGAAATTGAACTTTAGAAGCAAGGAACATGTAAAGTATACACCTTGGACTTTACAGAGTATTAAAGAAGCTGAAACAGAGCAGAGAGACCGAATGCTGCTTTGAAGAGCCTGGGAGCTGTTGTCACTGGTAGAGCTTTTGTAGAGACTGAAATAAATCTTTCTTCTGTGAAAATGTGGTGCTACAAATATGTTACTACAAATGTGGTTTTACAAATGTTAGTTAATTAGTTAGCCAGACTCTGAGTATACGGAAGACCTTTCTCTTTTCCAAGTTACACATGGACATGGCGTATGTTTGGGAGTAAGTAATTGCAGTCACGTCATGCTCTGGGTGTAACTTCACTGCAGAGTGCAGTGGGAAAGGGTGGTACCCATTTCATGAAAAAACAGCAAGTACAAGAATATTGAAGTTTAAAAAAATTGTAATTTTTTTTTTTTGAACAGAGACATCATATATTGAAGTATGGGAACATAGTCACTGTTTTGTCAGTATACAGTTGGGCTCGTACATCTGCCTTAGACATTTCATCCATGTGCAAGCAATTTAGGCACATGCCCCATTCACATTTGGAGAAGAAGCAGGCAGTGCTGCTCCCGTGCATGGACTCCATCAGAGCTTGCACAAGGCACTGTTCACACAACCACAGGAGCTCCAGGGGCATGCTTGCCTGCCTGGCTGCTTCGGAGTCTTTAAAAATATGTCCACAGGAGATTCAGTCTGACTTTCTACAAAGCAGTTCCCAATGTGCATGTTCTGGTGTTCTTTCAGCTTGTTTTGAGGATTTTCCCCCCCCCCATCACTAGATGGGTAAAGATATTCAGCAGGACAATTTGCATACATGTTGGGAGGGAGGAAATCAGTTTAAGGGTGCATAAACAACAGAATATTACTGAAGTCAGTTTAGTTTTATAAAAATAGCAAGAATTTCCCCTGCACCCTTCTGATTATTTTGCTATATTAAAAACCAGCTAATCCATTAATTTTTCTGGTCACAGAAAACTAACTGGACTTTATTCTTTTCTCTAGCATGACAGCAATGGTCATATATTTCTGTTGTTATTTTGGAATTGCTACCCATTTTATGTTATGAACTTTCAAAAACGCATTGTAAGATAAGCCATTTAGATTAAAACCACAGCAAGAATCCCACATGCCTATACATGCACATAAGATACAGGGAAAAAAAGGAAAGTTATGAGCAAATGATAGCTGTCCCTGAAACAACAGGCAAACCAGCCAGCTGTGAAGGAAACTAACATGATGTACTAAAGCAGAAACACAATATAATGGGGAAATGCGGTTCTTTGTTCAGATCCGTTTCCTATTAACACTTATAATGTTTGCTTGTGCATGCCATCCCCTGAGGACCACTTGGTCAGCCTTAAATGAATAACAGTGGAATATGTAAAACTGCTAGATGCATAAAACTTCTGTGCACCCCTAGTCTGTTGTGTGTATGTGTTCCTTTTAAAGGAAATCTGAGCTATTTATTGCATGGAAGTTTGAGTTAAAATGCTGTTGTGTTGCCAGGGGCCAGCCACTAGCAGTAATTTTAAAGGGTGAGAGCAGAGGAGATTAGGGCAATTTGAGCATGATACTTAAGGTCTCTCTGGCTATTAGTGAAGGAAAAAGTGTTCTAGCCTTGAAGGAAGGGAAGTGGTCTTTGCAATGCCACTCAGCTGGGCTGAGAGCAGTGAGAGAGGCTTCTGTGAGGGGCTATGATGTCCTATCAAAGTAATCTGTTTCTTTGCTCTGTAGAGTACTGAACAGATGCTAATCAGGTGTGTGATGGAGATTCATGGGGAAGGCTGCTGTGAAACACTCCTTCCTGCTGATTTGAAGCTGAAGTGGAAGATTTAAAGTAACTGTCCATATGTCTGATCTTACATCTTCTGCCTAGTTTGGGGATAGATGTTGGAGCCAAAGGAGTAAACATTTCTCATTTACAAAAATGTGTTCATTTGAGGGAGAGTGAGCATTCACACAAACAGAAGATAATGTGGATAAATGTAGGAATACCTGCTTTAGTTCTGCTTTAGTTGCAGAACTTCCCCCAGGTATAAAAAGCTCACCATTTCAGGTGTTCAAGCATCTAGCATCCATTAGAAGTTTAACACTGTATATAGTCGCGCTGAAAACAATTCTGAAAGAAGCTGAATGTAACAACCTTAACTATCATTGACACAGGAGCTGACATTTATAGTCTGAAAAATGAGTTTGTTAACCGATACATGTGTTGCCAACCTGAGAGGATGTTCCTCTGGATGTGGACTATCTCCCAAGGCTGCTTGGTGTTTTGAGAACTGTCCCACTAAGGGCTTCACCAATGCTGCTTGATCCAGAGCTGTGGTCTTCCCTGAAGGGCTCTGTGCTCTTACTCTTATCCTGCACAAGAGGATATGATAGCCATGGTTTGAATGTAAACTGTTTTTAAAAGGAGAGTATTTTTCAGTGTTAGCTGTCTGGCTTACTTAAAGGAATAATTGATAGCCTTCCTTCTAGGGAAAAAGTGAATTTATAATACATTCCAATGATAAAATAACATTTTGCTGTTTAGCTCTGTTATAATGAGGAGAGAAACCTAGATGTTAAAACTAAAACAAGCCCTTTAAAGTGTAACAAAATTGGGATCTTAGAGTCTACGAGGGCAAAAGAAGTGCGTTTTGTGTCTTGGCTTGTTAACTACCTTATTTATATCACTCCCAAAAGCACAGCTTCAGTGTCTGTAATTAAACAGAATTACTCCCCTAAAACTCTCTTACCACAAGACATTCCCTCAGTGTCTCCCTGTGCAGTACTTCTGAACACTCATCATGTCCACTTCTCCACCCTGAGCTCTGACTAGTTGAGACTGATGAAGTCTGAACACAGACTTTGAGGGATTTCTAATGGTATAATCAGGAGGTGGCTGTTGAGCTTCAGAACATGTCATTTTCAGGCTTCAGTGTTTGTTTTAAAGCTTACATGGCACCTTAGGATTCCTAAAAAACCAGTGAACAGGGCCTCCCAAATGCTCTTCTTGGTTGGTTTGTTTGGTTTTTTTTTTTTTACAAAATTGACAGCATATTCAAGAACCTATTAGGTAAAGGAGATAAATATAATGGAAGAGCAAAGAGTGGGAGAAGAGACGACTTGTGTGATAACATATTCTTCCTGGATGTCACAGACCATGTGCAAATAATGAGCACACTGAAATTAAGGCAGATCCTGGTTAAGTATTGTGTCAGGAGAGCCTGTGATCTCAGGCTATTAAATACTACAGCGCTCCTTCAGAGCATCATAATTCAAAAGGAAGGTGACAGTGTGGTACCCCTGAGCTGCTGCCTGGCATCGGGCTGGAAGGGAGGGGGGAGCAAGATCAGAGCAGGCTTTGGGATGAAAGGAGGTTATCTCATTTTCATAAGGAAGATTGCTCGAATACCTGCTTTGACCTCTTGTGTTAGAGCATGAATTTCAATGAAGGGATAAATGGTGACATCTCACCCCTTTGCCAGTTTCTGAGGATTGAGCTGTGTTATATTAAATTGTGCTTGGAAATCTCTGGTTAATACATTTAGAGAAACAGCTCTCAGAAACATCTACCTCCCTTCCTCTTTAAAACAGTAATGAATCCAAATTGCTAATAAAATATAAGAGCTCAAAGATGTACACAGACCATGTTTCTGGGCTGAGTATTTTTTTAATGTCAGTTTTCCCATAGCTGTTAAAATGTTACAATCATTAAGGTATCAAAACTGTCTAGCCAAGAAGAGAGACTTTTCTTTCTTTATGCTCTTGAATTGCTTGAATATTTTGTTTAGAAGGGCTCCATTCTTTGTTTCATTCTGTGGAGAAAGTAAACTTGTAATCTGTCTGTAGTGTAAATCTTAGTTAAGAGCCATTCATTGAAGTATAAACTACGCTTTCTCATGTGAGACTATTTTTCTAACAAGATTACATGCCTGCAAACGAACAAAGGAGATTAACAAATATGTGTTGTCCTATATGCATTTTGAAACTGTTTTCTTAAATCACAGGAAAAACTCATTTAAAGGTTATGTTTATTAAAAATTAAAAAAAAAAAGTACTGACATTCAGGATTTATGTCTGCTTTGCCATGGGTTGCCAAGCAAAACCGAGGAGGCTGTGCTGTACTTCGGAATTAGAAAAGAACTTGTTGAAAGGATTGGGAATATTTTGAAGTGTATGTATTTATTGCAGGAAATTAGGTCCTTTTTGCATGAGCATGGGGAGCAGTCAAAGGACCAAGGATGTCTTCCTTTCTGCAGCCCTGGCCCCTGTACTCAGCATCCCGACCCAAGAGCGTGTTTTTTCTCAGGGCCACATGCCAGTACTGCTCCGGCTGTGTTAAACCTTTCTTCTTATTACATTTTCATACTGCCTCTTCATCTCCCTCCAATGTGACAGCAATCAACCCACACGGCTTTCCCTACAAAATAACTTGGCAAAAGCTTTTTCCCCCCGATCATCCTTATTACTGAGTAACCTTATACTTTTTTTGTCTTTGTTCAAAAGAGAACAAAAAAGCATCAACAGAGAAAGTAAGGATAGTTTCAAGGTAGTTTAACCTGGACTTCAGCAATGTATTTTTTGAGAGTATGTTCATCCTTAGCTTTTTTAAATGCAGGTGCAAGAGGCCCTGTCAGCTGAAAGGGTTATCAGCTAATACCAGCACCATAATTTATGCTCCAGGGGGGTGATCCAAACTGCCCTGAACTCAGCAGATAAACTGGTACCCAACTGATGAGAAAACCCCCAGGAAAAGTTAGTGTGTTTCTTGAGGTCATGAATAAACATTGGGGAATGTCTTCCTTTTCCCCTTTATGCATACTTCTCCTATTTTCTTTGTCAAATAAAAAAGGATCTGACTCTTCCACAAGCATTAATAAATTTTTTGTCATTTGCGGCATTGTTTATTGACTTAGATGTGAAACTCAGATCTTCTCTGGGACTTTTTGAGGAAAGAATGGTGGAAAACTCTGGTTACATCTATGTAAAAAAAAAGCCAAGTGAATCTTTGAGAGATGGCAAAATTAATTTTGCTTAGAAATCTTAAGAATGGGAAATTTTTTCAGTCATCCCCTTAAAACCATGGCACAGTTTTTAAAGCCTATTTAATGTCATGTGTTTTAGCCTTTTTTTGGTGGGGTGGAATTATTGTTTTAGAGTTAATATAAATAGGAAGAAATCTGTAATCCCAAAGCTATAAATATTTTGCTTTCATAAAAATTATGGAATTGTTGAGCTGTATGGCTGGAGGGGACTTCAAGTGTTCATCCAGTACTCTGCCCAAAGTAGGATTAAGTCGCATCTACATCATTTCTGACAGAAATATCTTTAATGTGTTTTTGACAACCTCCAGAAATGCAGAGCACACGTCCTGTTGCGGTGCTTAACTCTATTCACTTTGAGACAAGTTTTTCTTTCAGGCTAACTCAAATCCTCCCTTTTGCAAAAACAAAAGCTCCTTTTATTTTTGATTCTACTTAATACAGAAATGGAGAGAGATCTTATTTCTTCTTTCTGTCTTTGGCAGCCTCTTGTGTATTTGAAAACACATTATGTCCACCTCTGCCTTGTCTTCAATAGAACAACCAGGTTGCTCAATCCATCCTTAGTCCTATCTTCTAGACTTCAGGGTATTTCTCTAGCTGTCCAAAGGCTTCTCCTCTGCCTGACGCCCCCTTTAGCTAGGAACAGCACCTAAAAAGTGGATGTGGTACTTCCAATGGGACCTACTGAAGCAAAGGAAAGGATTCATACACCTGTGTTCAAAAATTTGGGCAGGAAATAAAAAATTCACTTCCTATTGGTGAATACCAAGAAGTCCAGCAACACTTACAGATGGTTCCCATTTGAAATGCAATGTTTGCCACTGAAAAAGCTAGACGTAAATTCTTTCAGCTTATCCAAACCAAGGAACTCTGCAGAGAGGATTGCTCAGCGGCAACGACTTCTTTGTTTTAATTGCAGAATCCATAGCATCACTAATAAATCATGACAGTGTGACAAATGACCCATCTCAGCTGAGGATCCTGCCTGAAATCCCATTTGGTTAATGGTGTTGCACCTACCAAGGTTTCCGCTGGAGTGGTTGGTTCAGAGCTGACTCCAGGGGAAGTGTGCCACCTACTGAATCACCAGCTCTGCTTCCTGAAGCACCCTGGGATTTCCTTGGAGGGCTCCCAAATGCATTTGGCCAAGACCAACCCTGTTTAGCTTATGAGAGCAGACCAGATCACAGCCTGAGGCTGTTATGGCTGCTGGCCATATTACTCATTGGGGATGTTTAGTCATGTATCTCTATGAAGGGAGACCATATTGCATTAAATGTCTCAAGTTAGTTCTGCATATTTTGTTTGTAAATTGCTTTGTGAGCCTTTCTGAGTGGAAAGAGCTGCATATGTATAAAATATTAAGACTTAATGGAGTGTATATAACATGTATGTATACCTTGAGGTAATTTTTATAATAACCATTCATGTATAGCTGTGACATTGAAAATGTAATAAAACAGAGCAGGAAGGCAGGCTCTCTTAAGTTCTGCTGTTTCAGTTCTGAATTATTCTGATTTAACTGTTGAAAGTCTGGCTTTGATACTTAAATGTTGCTTAATTTCAGCAACATAGTTGCTTAAATCTATTAGAAATGAGTACTGGGATAAACACTGTACATCTTAACTGGAATGCAATTCCGCTTCACTGCAGTAAGTCCTTATTGATATTTTATTATTAATAAATTCACAAGTGATAGATGTCTTTGCAATAACACACCTAATTTTCTCATTCTAGGCAACACACCTCCCCTCCAGTAGGTAACTTACAGCAGGACTATACAAGTCTCTCAACATTAGGAAGAGTTATAATATTAAGAGAGTAGATGCTGCTATACTGGAGGAGATATTTGCTCCCTCTCTCTAACTTTTGCAGGGGATAAGAGTTAGGCAAAACAGGCACTGATTGCTGAGTATCCTCGCTATAGGGTGGGCTATTACAGTTGATCAGGTTTCAAAAGTACAGATAAACCCCAACAACTACAAACTAGCATGCTTTACACCTCTGTCCAAATTACTAAACTTGACATTAGTATTTTTTTTGTCCCTTTTAGAGGTGCTATTATATCTCCTAGCCCTAAAATATGTCTTGTCGTCTGTAAACAGTCTCTGATGCTGGCATTAATACCCCTTATGACTTCCCTGTCTGCAGTCTTTGCCTCATTGTACCCCTGCTCTGAGTGTGTACAGCAGGAATTGAAAATAAAAAAGCATTAAATAACTGCTGGCACCTTGTGGTAAATGTTTGAAAAACATTTTTAGCAACAGTTTAGACTGTAAAGCATATGAAATTTTATCAGTCATTAAAGCTATTCTGATGAAAAGGGGATCCATACTTCTTATTCTATTTACCTCCCGTCTATGACCCTTCAGTCCGTTTTCTGCTTGCTGCCTACAACACTACCTGGCACACGCTAAAAAAAAAAGCTTTTTTAAAAAGCAGTTTGCAAAGTTACAGTGGGCCTGGCTGCTTTCAAATGTTATAATTTTGTTTGCAAGGCTACTGAGTGAGAGGCAAGACTACCGGGCCAAAGCAGATTTGTATGCAGGAAAGAAAGCTTAGCTCAATGGAAATATGTTTAGGCAGAGAAGATAACTCAGATGTTTCCTTGTGCTGGTTTTGCTTCTTATTAACTCAATGCAGAGAGGCAATATGAAAGACGTGACTTGGGTGGGATTTGAGAAACACAGAGCAGTGCTTTGGTGAACTAAGGTGGGAGGCTTTGCTCAGGAAGAATGAGACTTCAAGGAGCCTTATTTCAAGGGAAGAGATGGGGTGGAAGGGAGCAGGACTACAAAGGTCACATATGTAGCCAAAAGTAGGCTGAGTTAGTGAGAAAAGGAAGAATAAGATTGGTATCATAGACCAGGAGATCCAACAGCTTAGATCAAATATATGTGTGAAGAAGACAAAACAGAAAGCTCTTACATGAAAACATTTATTGGGAATGAGCTGAGCTGTGTTTCAGACAGTATATCAGCCCGTCTCTCATCTGTGCTTGCTTCTAAATTCACTAGCACGCTGCACTTTACAGACCTTTTTCTTTCTATAAATTTTTTATAGAAGCCAGGTTAGCTGAAATGAAAAATTGAGTTGTTTTTCTTAGGTGCATGATTTCAAGCTTAGCAAGAAAACTTGGAAAATATAATTGGCCTGAACAAAACAAAACTTTGAAGGGCTTCACCAAATAAAATCTAATTTTTATCAATGCCCTTTCAAACATTTTTTAGTGGACTGCTTTCATGGCAAAGTTCAACTTTTTTCCCAGGGTTTCTGACTGAACAACTTTTTGCACTTTTTGCTGTCCTTATAAAAGACGGGCAAAATAGTTTAAGGAAATATTTTTTAAAATATTCATTTTGGCAAAGACCAGGCCTGCTGTATTTTAGCCTAAAAAGGGAAAGTTTCGGAGTTTTTAAAAATTAACTAAAAAAGGGAGATAGAATTAAAATGAAGATACAACTGTCATCATAAGTTTTCATGTCATTCATTCTGTATCTTTTAAAAAATTCAGCTTTATCTTTTTACATAGTCAAATTTATATATGCATAATGCTTTGATATGATGTATGATCATATCTGTTATCTAGGTGTGTGTTTGTGAGAGATATGCCCCTACATATGGGTATTATGAGCACGGCAGTGAGGCAGGTGAAATCAAAGCAGTCACAACCTAGGATTAATCCTGGTTTTGCTTTGTATTTACCCGATTGGCTCTCGATTGACTAAATCCTTGGAGCTGCTTTTGGGAACTGCAGCCTGCATTTCTTTTACAGTACTTGCAAGTATTTGATATGTTTTTGTTTGAGCACTATGGAAATGCTGACCAGCTAAGGAATGAGATGCAACTTAATAGAGATTTTCTGACTTGACTCCAAAATATAGAGGACCAAGAATCTTGCAAGCTGTCCTGTGTGAAAGTTAGATGATGACTGTGAGGGCTGCCCATCTTTCTGTCTTTTTAGGCTGGAGACACAGAACAGCTAACATGGATAATCAAAGCAAAATAAAAACATGAGAAAGTGAAGACATATTAACTGACCAATAAAAATAATAGCATTCATGACAATCAAGCAACCAGACTGTAACTTGTGCTCTGAACCTTGCCAAATTTGGGGCTGCTGGCAAGCCACCAAGAATAGCACATCCAACAGACAAGGGCCCCTCATCTGAGAGAGCCTTGCTGCAGTCTCCAGAGAGCTTTGCCCTATGAACCGACAGCAAGAGCATCCCAGCCGGTCTGAGCAAACCACATGAGATCGCTGCAAGGGAGACTCAGCTAAACTTGTGTGCTGTGTGAATCGAGATTAAATGAAGAGACTCAGTCGTTATTTAGTAAAAACAGTTTCCTAGGTTACCTTGGAGTAATTTTTACTGTGTTGGTATGATGTAATCAGCTGGTTTAACATTTAAAGCTAGTAAAATATGTGCATATAATTTTTTTAAAAAAAGATGTGCCTAATCACTTTCATTTTGCACCCACTTAGCTCAATATTAATTGTTTCCATTGGCTGGGGATTTGCAAACAGGCTTAGGAGTTAATAATTTAGATTTCTACATCTGATGGCCTGAAAGTTAGAGGCAGTAAAGAGTTTTGTCAGACTCCTAGATCTTTCCTCCCACAGACGCTGGCCACCAGATAAATCATGTGTATGAGTTTATAGTGGAGTCAGTGGTGGATGTTAAGCAACACCCAGAAGTGAAGTTCTTGAAATAATTTCCTGTGAAAGCAACAGTAGACAGATTTGTAATCACAGATCACGACATTAATCAAGTAAACAAACCATCCATTTTTTTCCTGTGACATTATTGAAATCCCTTTTAGGAACACTGAAAATTGTACATAATGACACTGCCTAATAACAAGCATAACTGGAGCAAAATGGTACACAGTGCAGCCAGCTTCTCAGGTCTGTGGAGCACAGATGTAAAATTCCTCTCTAAAACATGCTGAGTGCCAGCAGACATCTGAAATACTGCTTAAATATTCTAGTAGTATTAATGCAACTACTTATCTCCGTTGTAATTAAAACATTTTTCCTCTTTAAATTTTTACAAAAAGTTGCTTATTGCACTCTGTCAGCCAAGAGAAATTTCAGGCAGGGCTGAGAGTTAACCTGTAAATAAGGGTAAACTTTGTCCTGTACTGCTATTCACGCTGACGAATTCCCACTCAGTAAAAGCTGCTGACAGCTGCAGGCTGCTCAACAACTGCAGCTAATGTGGAGGAGTCTGTCCTAGGAAACAGGACAGGTAGGTTCCACTCAATGTGCTTTAAGATGAGGTTTGCTGGAGGGGAGTGAACTGTGTGGTGTTGAAAGGGAAAGGGCCAGCTAAGGGGAGGCTGCTTGTGGGGCTACACGGTGTCCAGTGTAGTCCTGATTTGGTTTAGTGTTATGCTGTCATTAATGATGGTAGTGGAAGTATGTCAAGTCCTGCTGGTGACGCAGGCTTTGGAGACATTGGCAATACCGAGACAGACCTGGATATCATACAAAAGAAAACAGAAAAGGAAAACCAACCCAAAAAAACATGGATGAGCTTTGAGTACTGAAGTAATGGCAATGGAATGAAATTCAGTATTTAAAAATGCAAGGCTGTGCCTGGGGGGACTAATAAAAATTTCTAGAAACAGAAGAAGAAGCTGGGAGCTCATCATCTGGAAATGTCTGTGTAGGAGGAGGGCTCATGGATCAGAGTAAGTGGTCATGGAGTGGCAGCAAGCTTCTGTGATGATTTGCTCACTTCCTAGGAACTAGTACTTGTAAATAACACTTATCAGGAAGATGGCTTTCCAGAGGGTATGGGAAGTATTAGATGGCATGGAGATAACTTTTAATACTGATGAAAACGTGCTAGGGAAGGTGGGAAAGGTTGCAGGAGAAAAACTTAGGTGATTAAGGGATACACAGAGAGGGTTGGCATGTTCAGCAGAAAGGGCTGGGAAAAAGGTCCTTGCAGCAGGAGTCTGGGCAGATATGAAAGAGGTACAATTACATTGGTAAAAGCCAGAAAAAATGATGTTGCAACTATTGACGTGCAGAGTGGTGAGACATATGTTCCGGTTATGAAGCAATTACAAGAATATATAAGCCCTGAAGTGTTTTCAAGCTAAATTCAGGTTGGCATTCCATGAAGAACAATTAACACTCAAAAGCTTGAACATAAAGAACTAAGATAGTAGAAAAATTCTAAATCCTTTGAAATTAAATTCATGCTACATGAAAGGAGGAAAGAAAGGGAGAGTTTTGGGGAGACAAGAGAAAGAGTAAAGGCTAAGGGTTTTGAAGGTTAAAAACTGAAGGGACAGATCTCAGCTAAGAGGAGGAACAGACTGAAGGGCTGCTTCTCTTGCATCAAAACTATTCAGTTATAATCACAGAAATGTTCGCTTACGTTATGTCTTGGGCTGTGAGTGAACTCTGCAGGTTCTCAGATGAGTTAGTCATCATTGTTTTAATCTGTTTATCCTGTTTCCATAATAAATATATTTTTTCCCTTTAAACAAGTTTAAAGTTTTGTTTGTTTGCTTTTTGTTTTTCTTTAAATCGAGCTGTGGATTCTTTTTCAACCTGGTGCACTTTTTCCAATACAGACTTTACAAAAGTGCCTCATTTGTATGGGCTGCAGGCTCTAAGGGCAAGCAGAACCATTTGGGTTTGTACAGCAGCAGGAACAAGCTCATGTAAGAGGGTATCCAACCAGAAGACTGTGTAAATCTAGTAGAAACAGTTTGTGGAATGTGTACATACTCACTGTGTGCTTCAGAGTGCATGCGTGCTTTCTACAGATACTTTTTTATTCCGGAGTTTTTTTGGGTTTTTTTACGCAAGAATGGAAAAGCTGTACGTTTTGATTTTTGATGTTGAAACTAAAGCAGCATCCTGCATTCACAGAATGCGAAAGTGGAGTTACAAATTATTTCTCTTTCATTTATCATCACAGTAAAACTAGTGGTGTATCTCTGACTCTGATCCTTTCCAGTCAGTCCTGAAAGGATTTATCTGAGCGTCTGCAAGAGATCTGCTTGGTTTTAATATGTTTGGAGTTAATAGATAGCCATACTTTTTTCAGAAGAAAAGCATTAGAAGACTAAACAAGTATGTAAATCCTAAAACTGTAAGTGGGTACAGATGGACCTCACTTGATTTCAGAAAGGGTCTACCAGATAATGATTCTGTGGCTGGAGAAGTTCCGATGAAGGAAACTGAAATGGATTTCCTGGTTAATTCCCATTAAAAAAAAAAAAAAGAAAAAAAAGGAAAATACATTAATTATTCCCTTTTAAAACATCTAGTCGTGTAATAGCTTTATAGGTCTTATGGCTGACTTGTAACACTGGAAAATTTATATCACATTATGGTTCAACAAGAGTCACAAATAGGGAATTACAGGCTGGCCCTTGGTTGTGGCTGCATCTCAATTTCTGTGCTGCAGACCTGTGTGATTTTTAAGAAACATTAAAAAATTCTAATTTGCACAGAAGGGGCTGGCATTTAGGTGTCAAGATTCTGGATATAAATTAATTTCAGATTCTTGTATAAAGCCAAGTTGAAAATGATACCTCCCAGATCATGAATTTTCATCATCCTGATAGTAACTGAATGCTGTACAGCCTGTGTGTGAGGATGAACCAGGATCAGCAGAATTACTTGGCTACTTGTAATTCATGGAACTCCAAAGCTTAAGTCAGTTTGTTCAGCAAGAGTCCAGAAGAATTTCCTAGTGGAGTGTTATAGCTGTTCATTTTCAAGGAGTAAATATTGTACTATCAGCTGGATTACTAACAATAGAGGGTGTATCTTAAAAGCAAGTTATATTGTGTATGTTTTTATCAAATAGCACTATGAATTTGTCCTGCTGTAATGAGGTTGGTCTGAGTCTGAGTGCTCTCTTTTTCCAATTGGAACTGAGTTCCAGTACTTGCCTATTTAAAAAAAAAAAGTTTTGTTAGAACATTAATTATTGCTGAAAAATAAAGATGAGAACTAACAAAAATGCATTGACATGACAGTTTAGGGGAAGAATAAAATTTGGTTCAGTGCTAAAATTTCTTTTAGAGCTCTGCTATTTATTTTTCAGTGCTTACCATACTGTACTTCAGAGCAAATATTTTTAATTACAGCATATATATTTGCTCTTTCAATCCAAATTTTGCTATTTCAGCTTACTTTTCTGTCTGATAAAAGTAAAATGAAAGAGCATCAAAACTTTTTCCTGTTACAATCTTTGAGATGCAGCTATATGTGATAAAGTTTTCACTGTGTCCAAGACAAAACCTGTAGAGTTTTGAGTAAAGATTAAGATATTTGAGATCTAGGGTCAAGATATTTCGTGTAGATGTATGGCAAAGCTTCTTTGAGCAATTCTAAAAAGAACAGCGGCTCCACATTTTGACCAGCACAGAGTAATTATCTGTTAGAGTAATTAGAATTGCAGTGGGGGAAGGGAACCTCCTATTCATTATGCATGAATATTAAAGATTACACGATGTTTTTCACCTCATTGCAGCTCTTTGCTTCTGTCCTTAGTCAACATTTCCCCTCTCCACTCCTGTGCCATAAGCTGGCTGGCTGCAATTTCCCGTGTTGGGGGTAATTGCACCACATGACTTTCAATGGCTGGCCTGCAAGATGCTCTGTGATCCTTCAGGGTAGAAGGTTCTACTGAAATGTAAAACATTATTAATTGTTTTGCATAAATTGCTACACTATTTGTCTTGGGTATTTATGGTTTACAGCTCCAATAAAAGAGATAATTCCAGATCAGCCACTTGCCACTTGCCACTGGCCCACGGCTATTTGGTGAGTATAAAGTAAGCAGGCTATTCTGTTTCCTAGTAGTTGAATGTCTCAAACACCCCATGATCTCAAGTGGCTTTAACGTGCTTAGAACTGTTAGTGGGAAAGCTTTTCTTGAGATTGTTCTTGAAGATTCATTGCCAAAATGTTTTGGGGAAGTCTACTGGCCATCATGCTCATTGCACATTTCTGTCTCCAGAGAAGTGGGACCCAAACTTTGGCAGTTCTTCTTCTTTAAATATTTTCAGTGAGGTTTCTAATGGAACAGTATGTTTGAGCATGTGTGTGAGAGTGGGAGATCTTTGTTCCAGGTTTCATTTAGACTTTGTCCAATCCAGTGCTTATCTTAAGAGTTCAATAAAACTGGGGCGGTTCTCACAAAGGATATTTCCAGATATTTTATTTCATTACAATTTGGAGAGTTCATAGAAAAACCTTTGATACAGCTCAATGCTGAGCACTTTGATCTGAGTCTTCTTAAACAAAGAATGTCTTTTTCTGAAGAACCAAAGTGACTTGGGAACATGTACACCATTTTCTTATGAGTAACTTGAAGAATCCACTCTTAGCACTGCTTTACTTTAGTTTCTTCTGAAATTGTGGATATCTACATTTTTATGTCCTTGCTAGTGACAGCTAGCCTGCCCAGACAGCCTCCCTTGTGCAGACATTTGTGCAGACAGTCCCTCTGTCCAGTACAAAAACACGGGACACCCAAGTTGAGCTAAATGCTGAATACCACCACATGGGTTTGCAGTGGTCTGTAACTGAAAAGGTTCACTGGAAGCAATTTGCAAAGAAATCCTTAGAAAACCACCTGGATGGTTATTTTAAATTAAAAAAGGAAGAGATGCCACTTTAAAAAAATAATTTTTAATACTGGGTTTAAAGTTCCATACATGTGATAGTCATTAAAGCTTATTTAACCCTGAAATAATCTGGCCTCTTTAATTCCACAGGGACTGTAAGACTCTTGGGTTAGAAATGAAAAATAATGTCAGAACAAAAATGAGACTTTCCTAAGTGCAGGACCATTATTACAGAATATTTTCTTAATCAAGCCTCTTTAAGTGCCAAGCAATGGAGGAAAAAAATAATCAGGTTATGCTGCTTTTATCCACAGAGCCTTTGCTTTGGGCCTGACTGACATAGGCAAAAGGCAGTCCCAAGGGCTGGAAGAGACATACCCACCTAAAATGCATGTAGGACCTGTGATTTGTCCATCCGCAGTCTCAACTGCAGTACACCCAGTTCCTTTTTTACAATACGCATTTGGGATAATCCCAGTGCACTCTGACGTTTGGGCTCTTAAAAGTCAGAGCTTTCTGGTTGTTGAGACTGGAAACTTTCAGCAGAAGTAGTGATTTTTGTCAAGTTTCAGTCACACCAAACATCTGTGGTGTGCCCCACCACCCTTTCCCCAAGGATGAAACATTCTGCAGGGAGGGTGTTGCAAGAATTCCTGAACTAGACAGCTAAGCTGGAGTCATAACTGTCCTGGCCAGGGCCCTAGTTTGAAGGAGGCTCCCATTAGAATTAAAACATCCCATAACTCTCATCACAACAGCCCTATTCTTGATGAACATGGAAATTTAAGGCTGGGGTTGGAATGGGGGGAGAAAGAAAAGACAGACAAGTAAACAGATAAAGAGGGAGCTCTTGCAAGCAAGTGGAATTTCCTCTGAGCACAGGACATTCTTTATCATTAACTGGTCTGTCACAGGAAGGAAAAGGGGAAAACAGTATTTCCTGTTAGGGGGAAGGAAAAAATCAATAGGCTTTGGAAATACCTGCCTGGAAAGAACTTTTTGTTCTCCCATCATCAAGAACAAATAAGTTTTTAACTCCTTTGGAGCATGATGTCTGTTTTAAGCCAGTTTATTTCTTGAACTAGGACTTCAGTGTAAACATGTAATTTAGAAATGCAGTTCAGACTACTTTGATCTTTCTTGTTCATTTCAGAAAATGCTTTTACTCCTAGAAATATCTTGTATAAGACACTGTTTTGCAAGCAGTTTAATTCTTCTGAGTCCGTGTCTGTGAACGCAATAATAATTAGAAGGGCCATTTGCCATACACACAATGGTCTGCTATTGCTTCTGGTGAACAAAATTTTCTTTTGGAAAGGGAAGACTTGCCAAGCAAGTCCTCAAAGCCTCAGGAGGACAATGAACTACCCTGTGGCTCCTGCATCATCTCTTTCGTTGCATTCTGCTTTGAGTATCTATGGCAGCAGGAGTGTGGGTTTTTCAGAAGAGGGAGGAGAGGCCCAAAGACTGCAGGAATGGATGTATTATATGCACAAGCAGCCCCATGGTAACCTGAGTTGCCCAGGGTAATCCTTTTTCTCTTTAGGTGGCAGCTTCCTTCTTTGCAAAGTTGGGCCAGGGTATTTAAAGTCGTTCCTCAGTTGTAGCCACATTCCTGTGTTCTGAGCCGGGGTCTGTCCTGGGCCCATGACAAAGTTTACAGCAATGTCAGTGGATAACTGAACGAGCAGAAGCTATGTAATCCAGCAGTGTAAATGTAAGAAGACAAAATAAAAAGAAGGAAGGAGTGAAGATGACCTCTTAGACATGCACAGAAAAGGAGGTGGAAGTTTCATTTTTTGAAATGGAGAGGGAGAAGTCGGATAAGCTTAAAATGAAACTATCAGCAAGGCTGGAATTAACAGAGGGCTTTAGGAATGATCTAACTTTTATTTTATTACATGACAGAAGACAAAAAAATCAATAGCTGGTAATTCAGACATAAATGAGTTATACAGGCCATTGACACAATGGACCAAACTTTATAACAACCACATCTGATGCTGTCAAGCCACAGGCTTCAGTGGCGCCAGTAATAATTATGGCTGATCACCTCTAATTCAGAGCTGCCTTGCTTGATAAAGGTGTCACTCTGAGTGGCTGCATCATCAGTATCTATTGAGGATGTCATCTAGCAGGTCAGGTTGCTGTGGAGAACTGGTTTTTTTTAAATGGAATTGGACAAACCCTTAGTTTTCTCCTCCTCTCATTCTGTCTCTAAAAATCATTTATATCTTAAACAAAAAATAATTTGAATTCATGACTGAATCTGCTTGAATTCAATATCAAACTATGACAGAAGCTAATAGTATTGATCCATAGAAATATATTCTAAAGATAATTTAAAATCATAAGAGTGTTCTCAGGAGGAGACTTTGGTACTTGACAATAATCTCTGTTGCACTGCTGCTGTAATCAATTAAAGAACCCACCCCAAAAAAAACCCCAGTGTGGTAAAATGCTGCTAGGCAATAGAAATTGATTTTCCATAAACTCACATAATCATGAGGAAGAAAAGGAAGCACACTGACTTTCCTGTTTTCCTACTGTTTTCTAAATTTGGGGGGCATAAGTGCATCCACTGAGTGTTGGAAAACTGAGTTTCACTCAGAGATATGAGGTGAAGTGGCTTTGTGAAATAATTCTTGATCTATAAAGAAAGGAGAGAAATACCTCTATGGTGTTTCACATGCCATTAATACTTACATCTGCAGTCTGATGTTGAAACGATTGGTCTTTGAATTGCTCAGGGATGCTATGTGAGCTTAGACATTTTCATTTGTTATTATTACTATGTTTATGATGAATATTATTATTATTATTGCTTAGGCTTTGCATTCTTTTGAAGACCAACTGCTTGGTACTGCATTGACTACAATCAATTGGGAGTGTTGAACAGTGAGAAAACCCTCTTTGGGGGAGGACATGAGAGGTATTCCAGCCACAGCCACTGTAGCATTTCGCATCAGGAGCGCTTTGAGGCAGAGCACTTTACACCACAATAGCTTATCCTTGTGTGCGTGAAAGTTTATTACAAGTTCCATTTAGAAACATTCTCTATGCTTAAAGAAACCAGACTAATGAGAGAAACACCAGAAAGGCAGTAAGAGCAGCACAGCACTGAGTTAGTTGTAAGTTTGCTGTCCTGTACGGCTTTTCTGGTACTTTTTTTCTGTTGCGGGGAAAGAAGGTGCCTTGCACCTGTGTGTTTGCATACGGAGCAATACGATGCAAGAAACAGCCCCGTCGTTTTGCTTCAAAAACCTGGGGCTCAATTCCAGCTGTGCCCTGCCGAGGCAGAGAAATCCGGCTCTGAGGCATAACCTGCAAAGCAGCTCTCTCCGTCTCCCAGACCCCTCCCCACACACACACGCTGCTCCCCGGCTTCTCCGCTGCTCTCCTCAACTCAGGTTCCTTCCCCTCCCTCTCCTTCCTCTTCCAGCGGCCGGCTCTTCCCGGAGCGCGGGCTGTGCGGGCGCTCGGGAGCGATGCAGGATCTTCGGGTGATCCCCAGTCAATCCTGTCAGCCCCGCGCCCGCTCCCAGGGTTTTCCTGCGCTCCGGCAGGCAGCTGCGCAGGCCCTTCACAGGCAGCACTGTTTCTTTCTCTGTTTACTCGTTTCCAATGGCAATTGCACCACCGAGTCTCAGTACGTCTGGAACTTGGCCTGGGGCTGTTTTGGTTACATTGAAGTTTTTGCTTCAGCGCTGCCAGATTTAAATGGTGACTTCACCAGCACTGAGCTAAAAAGGAGAAAAGGGGAGGAGGGAGGTAGTGCAGCGAGCGGGAGCGAGGGAGAGGGCCAGGGCATTACATCATCGCTTGGACGGGAATCAAATGGGAAGGATATGACTCACTCGGGCTAGTTAAGCTTTGGCTCAAGTTCTACATACACTCATTCCAGGGCTCTCATGTTCTGCACCTCAGCAGGGAATTCAGGCTCAGTGATGTCCATGAGGTTTGTTTTTAATTTTCTTTTCCTTTTCTGATTTCTATATAGTTTCCCCCCCTCCTCGCCTTCCTCCTCCTCCTCTCCTCCTCCCCTCCCGAGTCCCCCTTTCCCACTCTTTTCCACTTCTACAGAGTTTGTTTTCTGGTGCGTGTAACCTCAGCTCTTAGGAGCAGAAGCTGTTTTTTCGACCAAACCAAACCCAAACAAGGAGCACAGCAAACTTGAGAGAAGTTTGGTAGTTTGTTGTGGTTTGGTGTCCCCCCCTCCATCATTATGTTGTTCCTAATCGGAGGAGACAGGGAGAGAGTTAAAATGCGGGAACCAATCGCTTGGACGGTGATGTAATGCTGGAACTGCAGGGTTGTTAAGTAATGTGAGAGGAAGGGGGTCAGGGTTGCAAAGCATTTACCTGCTGTCAAGGGGCTTTAAGTTTATTATCAATTGCAGTGACTGTAGCTGGCTTCAGACTGCACTTTCTAATTATTCACAGACTCTCCTTTTTTATCTTTTATTATTAAAAGTAAAACTCTATTATGGTATTTTAAAAAATGTGATATTATCACAGCTGCAAATTATTTTCCACTGGGTTTTTTTGATATTTTTAAAATGGCTTGAAACTGGATGTCTCTCACAAAAGCCCGGAGAGAGCAAAAAGAAAAGAGAAAGGCAAAGAGGGGTGGTTCTTCGAGCGTGGCTGGCGAATTTGAAACTGTTTGAAGAAAGCAGTTCAGCCTTTGCCTAGCAGAGCGACTATTTACTGTTGGAAATCCACTGTAGAAATAAAGCGTTTAAGGGAGGCAGTTTGCAGAGCTCTTCTCAACGAGCCTCAGCTTTTCATCCGTGCCACTTGTCAGCAGCATTCTGATCCTCAGCTTACGCCGGGCTCACGGCTGTCTTGCCTTTGCTGGGACCGCGGAGGTCCCGACCCTGCACAGCAGATCCCCTCCTGTCCCGGATCTGCTCCCCAGAGCTGCCGGGGTCTTGGGGCACCTGCCGACATGGATTTCCTGTACAGGACAGAGCGTTGCGCTAGTCTCATTAAGTCTGTCAGTCTCCCTGCAGACCTTTTAGTCTTTTTTTCCAGTCTCTAGGTCTGGTGTAGAGAGAGGAAAGGTACCTCTTCCCCGAGTTCACTGTGAGTACTTTGCCCTTAGGGTGGGCCACAGAGTTTAATGCTAAGCCTGTGCTCGGGCATTGGTTGTGTTTAGATGTGGGATGAGTGCGAGCTCTCAGGTGCGGGTTGGTGTCCTGAGGATACCCGTTCTGCTCGGAGGAGCTCTGCATCAGGTTTGTGTGTCAAGAGCTGTCTGCTCTTAAGGTATGACTCTCAGAAGTGCCTCTTTCAAAGGGAATTTTTGTCTCTCAGGGAAGCACTCTATTGGTACCCACTGGAATTGCAGTGAACTGGAACTGCACTGGTACCCACTGGAATTGCAGTGAACTACAGATTTGCTTGGTTAACTAAAGATAGCCTTAAACATGCTTTTAAGGGTTTAGTGATTTTTTTTTTTAAACAACCTGTTTTGGGGAGTGACTGAGAAAAATATGAAACAGTGTTGTTCTGCAGTTGGTGGCAAAACCTCCCCCTCTCTTTCTGAACAAGACAGGAGCCCACGGCCAGCTCCTGCCTTCCCTTCCCTCTGGTAGCCCTCTGCAAAGCCATCTTACGTTGACCTGTTCTGTTCCTGCACTTTATGTAGGTTTTCCCTAAGTGCCCCTAAGTGATTTTCAGGCTCCTCAGTCGACTGCTCAAGCACAAGCAATTGCTCAGGGGCCGAACCTTTATCATGAGAGGGCCCCGCGCTAGGCCGCACCGGGCCCTGGCCCCCATTGCAGTGCAGATACACCATATGGACTGGATTGCGCAGTGCTCTGCTCAGGAGGTGTGGGTTGAGGAGGGAGCTGAGCTGCTGCAGGAGTTCCTGTAGGATTTCTGACTCATACTTTCTCCTAGAAGTGTTGGGAAGTGCAGCTCCGCAGACCGTCAGAATAAAGCGTAGTAGATTCTTCCCTTTGCCTGCCTGCTTTAGATGCTGGGATGGACTTGTCTTCACTCTTTCCCTTCCTGCCTTTTCTGGCTGGAGATTTCAGGAAAAATCCATCAGTGTTGTCCTAGGATCGTGTCTAGCCATGCTGCTAAGATGCTGGGCAGAGGATAACAGACTGTCACACTCCATCTTTCCTCTGCAGAAATGCATCCCTGCTATTTCTTTTATAAAAACACATGTAAAATACGTTGTGCAGCCTGGCCTGAAAGTCTTTCGGTATCGGATTGCATTCCACAGGGGATCAGAGTCTCTCTTGCCTGGTATCAGCTATTAACATGTCACCTGTCTGGAAGGGCAGCAAAAGAGAACGTCTCGGTTCTCTGGACAGTGTGGATTGCCTGATGACCCTGCTGTGTACTCAAACTTTCACAAATTACCCACCCTGCTGATTCAGCCTCAGTGAAGTTAGGTAGAGGGGGTAAAGATGTAAATCCTTCTAGCCTTTCAGAAGTGCACTGCAACTCTTAAGTTACAATTTACTGCTGCTACTTCACTGATTTCAACATAGCACCACAGGAAAAACAGTAGCAGAAGCTTCTTTCAAAAAGCTGCAGTTGTGAATTACGTATGCATACAGACAGAGGCGTGTGTGCATGTGTATGTATGTATATTGGTTGTTGAAGCAAGAAAACATATAATTAATGAAGTTATATTATGTTATATTATGATAGTTATGTTATAATTAACATAACTGTCCAAATGAGAGTTGGACAGCTCTGGTTGTGCTTGACAGGTGCTTTTGAAATGCACATTCTTTTTGGACAAAAACAAAAAAAGGAAAGTAGCTGCCCATTTGGATTCCTCTGCTGCTAGTTGCTGGGACCCAATGTGCAGGTTTGCCAGTGGACTTGCAGCTTCATGGTCAGCCCTGACAGTCAAGTTCCATACATTTGAAGCTGGGTCTTTTGGCAAGAGGATTTTCTTATTGAAGTATGATATCTTTAGGGACCTAATTTTTAAACAGAAGCCAAGAGAAATATTAACAGCGCTCTGAAAATGAGCATCAGAAGATATATTCAGAAGCACATGTAACCTGTCAAACAAACCAGAGGCCAAACACACCAGAGCTTGGGAGTGATGTTTGCACTGGAGAGCCAACTGTGCGTGGTCGGCCTGTGAAGAACGGCAATCTGCTCCTAGCAGAGCCTGGCTGGACGAGTCCCAGTAAATTTTCCCCACCAAGATCCCAAGTAACATTTCCGCCTGCATTGCTGAATGAATGCATTGGCACAATATCTGCTCTATATGCTGTCTGATTTTAAGCCATAATTTGGTGCTCCTTAGCTGGTCTCTGCATGCACAAGTAAATTGGCTCTGTTGCTGTGGTACAAAAGGAAGAGGTAAATATCAGACAGTGTGTTTTTATTTCACTGAATGTGATCCCTCTGCTCCTGAATTCCTCAGTTTTCCCAGCTCTCACTTAAGACCTTTCTCTTAAACATTTTTGGAAGACTTGGTTGATGTTTGTGAAGCCCCATGAAGCTTTCAGAGCTAGTGTCACGTGTGCTGGGATCAGGGCAGGTCAGGTGTTGGACAGAGGTGGTGGCGGGGCTGGCTGCGCGTCAAGTTTTGGACACAGCAGGCAGGAAGACCAAGTTGTTTCCTGCACTTGGGTGGGGGTGCTGGGGCAAACTGGCCTCCTGTGCCCTTCCCCATCTCTCTGTGCTCTCACCTTCCCACCCTTCTTTTGTTCATCCTGCACATGCCTGGGCCGTGTTCAGCCCAAACTGTTGAGATCAGCTTTGCTGAAAATTACACTTCAGATCAAAATGTGAGTTAGGTTCCTCCAGTGGGAAGTGAATGCTGGGTCTGTCTCTGCAGCTACAGATAAACCAGATAGGAAGGTAATTACATCTCATTCCTATCTGACTCTCTTATTTACCATAATCTCTTTTAATCCCTTTGATACTCATCATAGTAATGTTAATCTTAATGAACTCATTTGGTATTAATGCGGATGTGATTTGTAAGTTCAGAGCAGGCTTGCCATCCTTGTTTAGTGTTCATTAATATCCACTTAACTATGTTTATGCTCTCTTTCTCCTGCAAATGGACTTGCATATCTTTGTCTTCCACCTAGATGATGTGGCAATTCCCATAGTGGAACTTTCTTTCCACACTCAGGTTTGTATTTCCTTTCTGTTCTTCTTCCTGCTTACAAGATCCCAGAGCAAAGAGCTGTTGGAAACACTGCATCCATCTACTACTGGCTCTCTGTACCCTGTTGCTTAGTCATTTCTTCCACTTCTGACTTCAAAATTGAAGGAACCCTTATCCTCTTATTTCTCATTCATGTCGCATTCCTTCTTAGATCACTTCAGAGATATTAGCTTACTATAGTCCTCGTTTTATTGTCTCAGAGGGTGAACAAGTAAGAGACACAACCCCTAGTCTTGGAAAAGAGACAAATTATTTGTTGCTTACTACAGTACTCTCCCCAAAACGCTCTGTTTATGGGTGGGGTACCTTGCCCAAACAGTTTCCAGTATGATCAGCCAATTTCAGTGAGTGAGGACTACATTTGGATGTTGAGCCTGATCCAAAGCTTATTGCAGTGAATGGGAGAGCTGAGTTGATGGGCTTAGGATAAAATCTGTAGAACTATCCTCTTTTCAGTCCTTTGAGCACCCACATATTTTTTCAACTTCTCTAGCTTTGGAATGTGCCGTCTTGGAAAACTACTTGTTCAGCCACAGTGATCCCAGAGACTGATGAACCTTGGATCTCTATTAATGTGTGATTTCCTCTCTATGTGGGTGCTTGTGTTTGTTTTTAAATGTGGCATGGAATTTTTGTGTTGTGGTGGTTGCTCCCTCTTGATTTTCTCCAAACACATTTTTAAAGCCTGTATTGTCAAATAGCGTGAATTATTTTTCAATCCCAGTGACACACATTTTGCTTTTTAGGTCTTTTAAATCCTGACAGAGCCAGGAAAGTATCATTTACTTACCACTGTTTATTCCATCTTCACGTCCATTCTTTATTTTATGGCCTGATGTTTCCTTGTATCATCAACTTCCAGTGTTAAAATTAGTATCTCCACTGAAAACATACAACTTTTAATTTACTGAAAGATTTCTGCACATTCTAATAAAACTAGCCATTCTCTTGGTAAAAACTACTAATTGAGAGTGAGAATTGTAGTCTGTCAGATCAGCACAAGCTGTATTTCTGTAGTGGTCTTTATTTTTACATCATATCTTTAATTCAAGAGCATTGCAGGATGTTTTGAAAATTGCAGCCATTAGTCAAACATATTAAAGCTCTGTATTAGTGTAAGTACAAGGTGTGTTAGTTTAAATAACGAGATGGAGACTTTTACTGCAGATATCTGCAACTCCTGTGCTGCTCCATGACTATGAAGAATATGGGCAATGTGCTTCTGATGGGCACTATTTTCTACAGATCAGTAAATCTGTGCCCATTAGCAGAAGAAAAATAATAATTATAATAATAAAACCAGTTCATTATTCAAGCTCTGTCAAAAGTAATGTCAGTTTGTTTTACCACACTGGAAAAGCCCATCAGCACCAGTAATTTTATATGTCAGATTTAACATGAGCTAGTTTTTTCCAAATGGAGTCTTATAAACCAGAACAGAAAAAATGTGCTAGACCAGGTTCTTCCTTGACCTCAGTTTAAGGCAACTCAGTATCATGTAAGAAAAGTTCCAGTACTGTGTTCTTTGTTATCATTTGGTTTCCAGGTCAAAATGAACTTTTCT
The DNA here is from genome assembly GCA_013397155.1 of Irena cyanogastra. Lineage (NCBI taxonomy): Eukaryota > Metazoa > Chordata > Aves > Passeriformes > Irenidae > Irena > Irena cyanogastra. The sequence goes on along the minus strand of VWZV01010123.1, from coordinate 546,674 downwards.
TTCACTGCAGCTAAGGACATGAGCTTTATTTCTCTTGTATCACAGAACTGCAGGAATTCTCATTGCTCTGAGTACTGTTCAGTTTTTTTATATACTTTGAATAAGTGAGTTTCTTTAGAAAGCTCATGTAGAAATAAGATTGGCTGAAAAATCAATATAAACACTAAATTAAGGTTCATTTTACAGTTTGCCTGAATGGCCAGATTGGTAAACAGATCTATCTATGGATCTGGATCTCTCTATCTATGGACTTGTGTATGTAGGAGGGGTGTGTGTGTGTGAGTGTGTTTGTTCCCATCTTTGAGACTGCAAGAAAAAATTAACTTTTGCTATTCCTAAGCAATCATACCAGAAAGAATTCGTCACCTGAATAAGATTTCAAGTTGCATGACTTAAGGTGGTGATATTGGTATATAAATTTGACTGATGGCTTCTTTCTTTTTGAAATTGACACTCTATTAGCACCCCTCAGCTCTCACTCATATTTCAAGTTTTTCTTTAAAAATAAGAAATCAAATTTAGAGCAAAAATTTAAGCAACAGTTAAAGGGGGACATTGCTGTGCATCACTGAGTGTTCGGTTTGGCTTTTTACTTGCTAATCTTGTGCATCATGGAACTTTTCCCACTACTGCAATTCAGTAGATATTCTAATATTTCATAATTAATTAAGCCATTTCTTCATTTAGTTTAAACTATTTTGACAAGACTTTGTAGTGCCCTGTAAAAAAATCTGCAGCACATACTTCAGGAAAAGTAAAAAACCTTACCAGCAACATTTGTAAAAATATGCAAAAGTAAGTGAATATTATAGGAAAAAAGAGTATAGGGATAGTTGGGAAAGCATGAGTTTATAAAGGTCTTCTTAGACAAGTGAAATGTGGCTGACTGAAAAGTTTCCAAAGAAGCTCAGTAATTATTAAAATTTGAGCTTTTGACAACAATTTTTTTCAAGAGAAATTGGAATGTTTTTTGGCTGACAAATACCTTTTTTGTTATTTAAGAAAGGTCTTGAAAAAGAATCTTTTTACTTGCTATGCACTGAAAGATGATTAAGCTTTGTACATTTCATTTCCTGTTTGATATTCATTGTCACTTCTAAATGGTTCTGTTACTTCTGATTTGTTTCTGTGGTCAAATGCCCAGAAAGTGTGGCAAGTAGCAAATGATAAAACAGGCAATGATACTCTGGCATCTGTACATGCTACATTCCAGAGTTTTAAACTTTGGTCTCACCTGGTCTTGCCCAGAACAAGTTCTTAACTGAAAGCACAGCCAGCTGTGACTCTAATACCTCTTTCTTTTTTTCCCCTTAATAGACAGTTCTTTATCTCAGGGGGACTTGTTTTAAAGATGCAATGCTCCAATAACAGGATGTTTTGGAGTGCAGATCAGATTGAGTTGGATGTAGGAAGGGTCTGTGGCTTCCCTGTGTAGCCCTGAGCACAGGAGCACTGAATTTCAGTGGTACATCTGCACTGGCATGTTTCTTGTGCAGAGTAATTATCAAATAGGACAAACATTGCATGTAATAATTAACTGATTGGCTTAGGGTCAGATATTTGGGTTCGCCCAAACAATCCCCAGAGAACTTAGAAAGGTCTTTGTTGTGAGGGTAATACAAAATTTCTGCACCCAGCCAAAGTCTGGGGCAGTTTTGGGTGAAATCTGCTTGGACTGTTGAATAAATCCAAACAAATGGGCACTCCAAAACTGCATACATGTTCTTGTGTGAGTCTGCAGTGACTTCCTGGAAGGTGGGTCAGTTGCACAGAGGACAGATGGCATTGTGGGCATCTTCCCTAGGCTGAATGGAGAGAGTAGCCACAGAAGCAGAGATTGGGGGGACTTGGTTTATTTACCCTGAAGAGATGGCTACCAAGGGATCTAATTGCAGCCTTGAGCTACTTAAAGAGTCGTTACAGAGGAGACAGGGTCTGCCCCACTTTGCAGCGTGAAGACAGAAGACCACAGGCACAAGTTTCAGTGAGACAAAATTCTGTGAGACCTAAAGAAATAAAGGTTCCAGCAGGAGAACTGTGGCAAGGCACAGCAACTGGCTGGAGTCAATCTCTGCTACTGTAGATTTTCACACTTTGTCTAAAAAATGTCCCCCAGCAGCCTGCTCTGGTACTGCATTTAGTCCTGGCTGGAGCAGGAGGTTGGACAAGGTGACCCTCTGTGGTGCCTTCTGACTGAAACTATTCTCAGGACCTGCACTGGGCAATGATGGCAGCATGGGCTGTCTGTGCAGGGGGTGGAAGCAGGAAGAATTTTGATGAGCACAAAGCAATAAGAAAAGCAAAAGGTGAGATAAGAACATAATGTCATCTAAAGCATATCCTGTGCCTGCTTGTGTCCACCTTGACTTGAGAAATAAAGAATGCATGCACTTGACGTAACACTCTAAATGTGGACTCTGAATTGCTCTGTGCTTCAAGGTGCTTCATTTCCTAACCTTCCCATCACGCTGTAAGTGACAGGCTCTCAAGTTTTAATAGATGCCTGATAAACATGCAAAGATAAAACAGTAATCCTGAAAAACAGCCATTTTTTCAGCAGAAATGTTAGCCAAAATACAGCCAAATATGTTTCCAGTTTATAAACAGCTAAAGGGATCTTTTTCCCTCCTCAACTAAGAATCTGAAATTCTTGCTTATAGTGAAGAATTGCAAGAGAATTCTAAAATCTTATGAGAAATTCCATCTCTGAGGTATTTCCAAATTAGTCAGCTCTTTAAAAGTACCCTTCCTCCCCTCCTTTTTAAATTTTTTTTTTTTTTAAGTAATGGAATTAAACCATAAGAAAGAAAACTTTTGAGCCCCCCCATTATAATTTTCAGCATGTTTTGCAAAACTAGGAGACAAGCTTTGTCCATAACCATGAGAGGGATCCATTTGCTAAAATCTCTGTAAGCTCAAATTCGTATTTTACAGGAACTTAGCTAGCAAAAGCTGCTCTCTCTATAAAAGTAATGGCACATTAATGCCTTTTTGCAGCGAACTCCCTGTATACCTTATCCTGCATTCGTGTTTGTCCCTTAAATAATGACTATCCAATATGCTGGATAGTCATCACATGCAAAATCATGCATGCTCAGTTATTTTATTATTACAAAATTAATAATTTATTATCTAATAGAACGTGAAGACTGAGGATCTGTGTATGACTCTTCACTGACAAAATTTTCTGGGGTGACACTGACTCAATCTTACATTTGTCTTGAGCTAAAAGGCTCAGAGAAGCATGTTGAAATTTAGGAAGTTTCTAGAAGTGCAGTCTTAGAGTGTACAGCCCTGTTCTCACCACACCACTAGCACCTTCTTTATTGTCATGCATTCAACTTGTTTGCAAACTCCTTTCTTGTAGTCTAGACAAGCTTTGTCCTTTTAAAGTGCTGCCCCTGACTCTTTGGTAAATGTCAAAGATGATTTTGCACTGCTGTTGGAAGCAGAGCAAATCACGGAATCTGGACGTGTGGTAAAAGCTTCCTGGCTGGAAGATCTCCTTGGAAAACAAAACAAAAAGTCCCATACTTTCCTGTAGAATATTGTATTTTCCCTTGAAAACAGCATTCCTACCCAGTTAATTTATTACTGAATCTAATCAGACTTTAAGATAGCTTTGAAATGCCAGTGTTTGTTCTGTTTTTCATTAATACATTGATATTGATGTTCAGGTTTCTAACTAGCTGTTAAAATCACTTAGGAAAAATATAGGAAAGAAGACATAAAAGAGGAATGAGTTGGAGTATTGAGTTGTTTTTAATAGAGCAGGAAATGAAGAAAAACTGACAGATTTAAGGTTTCTTTTGTGTCATTGCTGTACTTCATGCAGGCGAGCTATAACGGTAACCAGTTCTATGTGAATAACGTGCTTGTTAACTTAGTGGCTGAAATTAAAAACAGTAATTTAGTTTAAGTCTGTGTAATTTAATTATTTAATTAGTCTGTCCAAATAAACAACAAGGACATTCTCAGATTTTCAAGACAATTACATTTTTAAAATAACTACGTAAATATCCAGATTAATATGGCATTTCCAACTGGAATCTTTAGAAATGCTAAAAATTTCTGCTTTTCCAAGTACTGTATTCTTCTCCACTTCCAAGATTCATGTTAGTTAATTTGTTAGTGAATTTAATAATTTTGCTCAACCTGAAAGTGCTAGCTTTTGAGCTTGGCTGCAATTTTCTGCATAAATCACAGCAGTTACAGTGCAAGTGAATTCACTCTGATAGAATATATTTAATTTGCACATACTCTGTAGATAATTGAAGTCTCTATCCTTATGTAACTTCAGGGGTTTGAGTTGATATCAGGAGCCTCTATAAAAAGCTTTCTGTCATTTCTAACACAAGCATGGCACCATTCTCAGGATGAAAAGTAAGAGGGTTGGTGCAAAAAAGGCTTTTGCAGCTTAATTTTTTCCAGTATATCTTTGTCCTCGCCTGGTGTGCGTTTCAGGGCCAGCAATGGATTGTGCTATACTTTTATCATCTCTTCCCCCAGTAAAACTAACTACAAGTTACTGTGGCTGAAGAAGTCTTGCAAGGTTTGTAAAACTGAGGAATATTAAAGGAGGGCATGTAAATTCATGTAGCTGGATGATTGCAGGATTGGAGACTAGATGTCCGTAGAAGATGATTGAAAAAAACTTGTTTTTTCACCAGTGACAGATTAACCATAACTCTTCACTTTTAACAGCATTTCCAATCTTTCAAGATCTCTGTGAAAGAGCTTCTTTTTGTGGCAACGTAGTGACTTACAGAGTTAAACAGAGTTAAATCTTCTCTTTGGTGCCTTTATTCCCTGGAGTTTCTGTGACTTGTTACTTTGTTTGTCTGTTTTCACTTTCACATAGTCCTAAGGACTGGTGGTCAGTAGGTCAGGTGTGACTGGATGCCCACAGTGTTGATTGCATTTGAAAATCATGTTTTTGTTCCAGTGGGGTATTCCTCAATTATTTTTTCTTCTTCAGGTAAGAGTCAGAAGTTAATGAGGAAACCCATAAAACTCCATTTTAAGATTGCATTCTTTAAGTTATAAAATGTCCTTTGGGTGAGACAAGATGTACTAAATATTAAATACATCATGCAGAATGACTATTTTTTATTTAATGGCCTTTTTTCTCAGAAAAGAGCACAAATGAAAAATATGTAATCCTCCATCTAAGAGGAAATCTATCAAAATCTGTCAAGTTTTCAGGTTTTTTGTTTTTGGTGAATAGCAAGGTTTGGCTGTGATATACTTTCAGTTGGTAAACCTTTTATCCCATAATGTGGAATTCTCATTTTGTTATTTCTCTTTGCACTGATCCTTGATATGTTGCTTTAAAAAAAAGTCTGAGCAGTTAAACCATATGTTTATATCATAGCTCCTAATGTCAAAATTTTAATTGATTTTCTCGTATTCAGGGTTAGGAGGGGGTTGTATCATGTTCCACTACGTCATAAAAACAAAAATATTTAAAATATGTTTCAAATAAAATGAAGGGGGAGAAGAAAAAATGCTTAACTTAGAAAAGATGTGGGATTCATTAACAAAGGAAAATACTGGCCACGGACCAATGGCAAGCCAAATGTTTTGCCAGCAGTTTGCAGTTCACAGTCATCATTGCATGTCACTCTGCCTGCTGCACCAGCCCTTCCAACCATATAGGCCTTCCTTTTAAAGAGAAACCTGTCTGGTTTGAGTTGAATAAATTAATTTGGGTTTACTTAGTTTAAAAACATAAATATAGAGGCCCCAATTTTATTTCATTATGCCCATGGGTAAAGCAGTCCAAGGTAATTACAACCACAGTGCTGGTTGCTCTATCTTAATTAAAGAGAGTTTTTTGCACAGAGGTTTTTGCACAACATAATAAAATAGTTTGTGGTCTGGCTAGCCTCAGTATCACAAGAGTGTACTCACTTGAGAAATTGTCCAGCTTTTCCAAAAGCTGAGGCCCTTCCACTGGAGAGGAAGCATGGAGCTGCTGAGCAGAGCACAGGTAGTTTACAGTAAGGGCACCATCATAAATCATGAAGCAAACAACCTTTCATACAGTCTTGTACACTAAGTGGCAGGCTTGTCAGCAGCAATGAATCTGGACTTCAATAGGTCTTTAAGCAATAATGTGCTCTGCAATGTGCAACACTGGTTACACACCTGTGACCAAACCTCTTATTTTTTCAAACTTTCCTGGTAGTGTTTTGGGTTGGTTGTTTTGGTTTTTTTGGCGGTTTTTTTGTTTGTTTTGGTTTTTTTTGTTTGTTTTGTTTTTTGTTTGTTTTTTTTTTGTTGGGTTTTTTTTGTAGGGGTGGTGTCTCCTTTGCAAATAAATATGACTTATTGCTTAGCAAATAATTTTAAAGAAAAGGCATCAAAGACATTTAAATAATGTACTTGGCATGCTAATTAAAAAAATCTCTGAACTCAACTCCCAACAAGCATGGGTGAGATGGCCTGTTATTAGAAAAGTCAAAGGAGGCATGTTTGCTCATTGAATAAATCAAGTAGTGTTGTAAAAACACTGTCTCAGGGATGATTAAGGGTAAGTGGTTTTCATTACTACATTAAGTTCTCCTTTCTCTTGTGGTGCTTCTTATATCACATCAGCTTAGCTATTTACTTAGGCTGCTTTAAAAAGCCCTGGCCCCTCACTTACTTAAATCGTGACCCGGTGCATCGTTCAGAGAGACAGCAACCCAAGCTAACTTGACTTAATGCTCAGGAACCTGACATGGGTCCTTCCTCTGTGAGCTCCCTCTCTACATTTGGTAAAACTGACTTAAGTTTTCCAAGTACCAGTGGACCAGACCCCAGGGTGACTCAAGTCAGTAAAATTTCACTGCTTTCAACAAATTCTCCTCCCTACCTGCTGCTAGTGGTTTCCTTCAAGTTGCACAATTTTCCTTTTTCATAAATCCGAATACTCTGGTTTTAGGGCCACCAAAAAAATTGTCCTGAGCCAGATCAGGACGTTGCACATTGGCAAGGGCACAGTTCACAAATATTTATGAAACTAGCAGGAAGGGTCTCAAGGTTGGCATAAGGAGCATCAAAAGTACTCTAGCTGCCTTACTCGGTGAGTGACTGGCAGTGGATTTTGTTTCTTTCTGTTGGGGACATGGATTCTGCTATGCAGGGACAAGTGAGTCTAGCTTCAACTGTTTGAACTGGCAGAGTTTCACCTGAGCTTGCATTTATGGAGAAGGGATGTCAACAGGATGTGCACTGTAGCCCAAAGCAGGACTCCAACCAAGGGGAGGGCAGCCCTTAGCTGCACTACCAGAGGCTGCCTGCAGGACAGGGAGAGCTGGAACATGTGGTGTTTGACAAAGCTGAGGTATCTTCCAGCCGCCCTAGGCATGGCTCAGGTCCTTGGCAGCACTGGCTGCATAGGTCTGGGCATGTGATTATAGACAGCTGGGCTTCCTAGAGGTCTTCAAGCCTAGAATTAGCTATGTGTAAATGGGGAGAATTAGCCTAGAGGTGGACCTGAGAGACTTCCATCCTCCGCTCTTGAGTTCAGAAAATGAAAACACTGGCTTACTTTCCACTCTGTGTGGCAAGGCTGAAGCAACAGCATCCAAATTCACTTCTAGGACGCAGCTGCCAAAGAAACATTTCACAATGAACACAGAGGGGCAACCCTGTGGCAGCCTCAGCTGAGGTGCTAATGATTTCATAACCTGTTCCTTTATTATGCAAGCTACAATACCTGCTGAGACTGTTCAGCACGGGAGCGCCTGCTGCCAGGGCAGGAGCCAGGGCACCATGGTGGATTGATAATGGGTTTGCATGTGGAACAGATCTGTGCTGCGTGTTTTACATACATGGTTTTGAAACTACAAGAAAACAGCCACTTTCTATTTCCATTTGCATTAGAGGCTTCTTATGAATATATGAAATAGACCATAACCCTACTACAAATTAAGATCAGATCCCAAGTCCGCTGTGAAAAAGCTGCTCATTATAATATGTGGAGATGTCAAAAATGATAATAAATGACACTTAACTTTAAATCCCAAGCACTATGCTTATCCATAACTTAGGGTTAAATCTACACTAAGACCAGGAGCTAAGCAAGGTTTACAGGGGTGGGGGATGTCCCAGTAGATGTATAGCCACGAACTGAAGAGTAAACAGCTGGTTGTATATGTCTGCCAAATACAAAGTGTCTTGCATACGTACTGCTGCATTTTCTTTTCTCAAGTCACAGATTACCTTTGTTACATATCCTACATGGACTGGGTCAGACTTATACGAGGTGCGATGTTGTTGATTCAGATGGTTTGTTGCTATAGAGAGGGAGATAAAGGCAGATTTCTGGTCCAAAGGTACACATATTCCTAAATGCTTAGTTTCTCATCAAATTTTATGTATGAGACATTTTAAGGACTTGTTATCTGGTAGGCTAATACAAGGTCTAAATCCATGCTTCACAAAATACAGAGACCAGGGGAAAATAAAATACAAACATGCTGACCTGCAATCTGACTTTGCCACTATTCTTTATGCTCATCATATTTGCCTTTCCCATTAAAAAAAAAAAAAGAAATAGAACAACAGCAGAAAATGTGGAGCAGAGTGAGTAAGCCATGGCTTCCGACCCCTGGCAATCAGCCATACTCACTGCTGTGCAAATTCCTGCTGCTCTCTGAGCTGAGATCATACTGTTGGAGATGGCAAGTGTATAGAGCACAGATCTGTATCTTTCTTCCATTGCTAAATATTAACAGTAAAAAATAAATGCAGGTGATGCAACAGGCTTTGACTGGGTCTATTTATGTGACTGTTGAGATATTTTAACCAGATCAGTAAAATATTTGGCTCCCTGTGACCAAAGCAAATAGATATGATGTTAGTGCAAACTGAGTGGAGCTGCCACTTTGCTGTTTAGGTAAAGTTAATATTTTTTAACATGTTCACCTGCAGTATATTGACATGTCTCAGGGTACATGGGACAAACACTTATTTTATAGTAGACATCTGGAAAAGGACACATCTCCTTTCCATTATTCATCTTCTGCTTCGTCCCCTCCCTAAGTCGAATCCTTTTCCTCTGCCTTCCCAACTGCTCCAGGCAGTTAAAAAAAAAAAGAGAAAAACCTCACAAAACCAACGGATGTCTTTTGAATGTCAGCATGCACTGACTGTCGGGCCAGTAGGACAAACAAATTACATTGTCAGAGGCCTTCTACTGACAGTTCCTGCCTACTCGTTCCCACAGTTTAAATCTGGAAACTCTTGATGCAAATGCTGCAGTTGATTCTGATGGCTATAGTGGCACTTCACTGGAAAGTGGTACTTTGGAATTGGGTTTTGCAGCATTGGGAGTTGATGGAAGTTGAAACGACGCTTGTGTTTCTGGGAGGGCATTTTCCATCCTGCGTGTCTACAGGAGACTCAGGCCATGAGTCTAGATCAGTGGCATTTCTTCCAAAGTGCAAATACAGCAAGAGAGCTCCTTCTAGCCTGGTCAGCCTGGCCTTTTTGAAGTTTTTCATGCAAAGATTATTTCCTCCTTGATGAATGGTTGTGTTGAAAACTGTGGGCCGCAATATCTTAAAGTTATCCAGTACACACAGAGTTTCAAAATTCACCTGACTCAACCTTTGTCTCTGCTGGCCATAATGCCTCTCTTTTACTTCCCCTGGCATGACAATTTTCTAGTTAAAGCACTGTTTCAGTGGTAGTTCTCAAAGGAAAAAAAGTGGAGGGAAACAGTTCAAACCGTGACTATTCATGGAGTATGCACGAACACTTACGGTTCATGTAAAGACATTAAATAAATAATTAGCAGTGTGTTAGTTCCTACTGCAGACTCTTGGAAGCTGGCAGGATGACCTGAGCCTTTTTAACATGACTCTCTACTGACCATTAAGCCCTTTACTCTAAACTGATGCAGGGGGTGTTATTTTAGTCTTCAACACAAAGTTCTGGTTTGGGAGAATCTTTGGGTTTAAGACTGCATTTCTTTTAAGACAAAGACAAGATAAAATAAAAAAACTCCAAACAACAAACAAAAAACCCCCCATCTGTGAAACAGTAAACAAAACACATCAGTACAAATTGGAAGGTAAAGATGTAAAATAACCTTTTTGTTCTTAGTATGATGTAGCATGTCATTAGCAGGCATTCAGTCAGTATTCAGGGTATAATTTAGGAAAATGTCTTCATAGGGGTCATACATTTTTATGGGTCTCATTCTGTTCTAAATTACTGTATTAGCAGCACTCCTGTGAACTTCAATGGCAAGAACATCATGCCCAAAAGAACATCTGCCTCCTCTCCTTGTCTTTCTCAACCCAACAGTACATGCTGCTCAGGGCAAATAGGCTGAACAGGATAGTGGAAAGTGCTCTGCAGATCAGCATAGGCTTCAGCGATGGTATCAAGAAGAGCAAGGGTAAAGTTTGGCCAGTGCATTCAGGAGAGGTTTTGTGAATATTATGGTGATGCATCTGCTTCACTTCATAAGCTAATCACCACCAGGGATCAGGACAATTTACTTGGTATCAGTCCACAGATGTCAAAGTAGAAGATGGGGATTTTTGTGTTCCTTTGAAGCATAAGACACAGATCGGTGTCAAAGCTTGTTTTACAACTGGATGTAGTGCATGTTATATACTGTCTGTTTGTGGAGTGTGTGTGCATGTGTGTGTATCAGTGAGATTCCCAGTTGGTTTAAATCCATTGTCTTTGGCAAAGCTGCATGCTGTACACCATTGAGAATTGGCTCTCTTGCTGTTGATGTATTCTATTCTTGTTTTCTCAAATGATTGTGTTAACTGGGCTACAGCTCGTGAGGTCTCTTTTTTTTCAGGTTTATATTTCCTCAGCAATAATTTGGTCATAAATAAGCACATTTTGAAGATCACCAGATAGACTAATGTGGAGATATTTTTAGGAGAAAAGTTTTGAATATGATTTTCAAATATTGATTGTCCCATTTTAAAGAATTGTTCAAAAGAGTACATCAAATTCCTGGTTGAAAAAAACCAACTTAGAGATACTTATCTTTTCATATTTTATTCCATTTCCACATGCTTCTATTTAGAACATTTCATAACAGTAAGCTTTAAGCTAGAGACTAAAAAAAAAAGTGCATTGGTATTTGCATTACTGGTCACTTAGACTTGCTGCTTTTTATCATGTATATTGGCTGGTTTGTATGCATTTTTCTTAAACCAAGATTTAAGATTTACATGTTATCTGGAATTTGATCTATAACTTGAAAGGCTACTGTAGCCACAATAAGAAGGAAAATAACCCTGAACTGTTGAAAATTCAACTCAGAGCACCTAAAGTGGTAATGACTGCAATAGTAGTTTTGTCGATATTTATAAATCAGTGCAAACCAGAAACTGGATGTTTTAATTTAGTACAGTTTCAATGTAACTGATACCCTCAAGTTTAGAGCTTTAAGCTTTGTGAAGTGCAGTGTTATTGCAGGGCATGCATCCAATTTTTAAAACATTACATAGATTGGAGACAGATGAGCTTTTCAGAATTATTTTAGGCCTATTTTGATTGAATGCCTGAGATGCATTTTCCAGTGGAAATTAATTGCATTGATGTGAAAACAAATGAACCCCAACCTCAAAATTAGCTGCAGGTTCCTGCTCGAACCAGTACTTAAAGGAGAGGGAGTGGGCACGGATAGTGACTGGGAATTATGATGACAATGTACAGTTTGTTAGTAGAATAAAATAACCTTTCTTCAATGCCTGCTCTTTTTTGCTGTCTCTCTTAGCATGCATGCATGCGTAGAGAGAGAAATTTGCCCGTGTATCTGTGGCTGGACATGAATGGACAATGGCTTTTATTTGCTATCCTTGCTTCCCTGTGCGTGCTGCTGGAAACCTTTGCTGGCCTGTGTCAGCAGCTAAGTGTCAGCAAAATCTCCCACAGCCACTGCCCGTAGCACTTCTGTTGTTGTCATGGGGCATTTCTGGAGCACACATTTCTTGGGGATTGTGCTAGGTGAATTTATTAGTAAATGGCAGATACCATGATTTCCACCCACAGTGTGATTTGCCTTAGCTATGTAAAAACTGCGTTTGTGATTCCTGTTTCTTTGACTGATGCTCACAATCAGTGGATATCTCCCAGTGAGAGGTAAGCAGAGAAGGCAATGTAAATCCTTTAAATTATGAGAGCAAACAGCACTGGCTTGGTGCTGATCTCTGTTGAAGCACAGCTGCAGCAGTTCTCCATTACTTTGTTCTGTGTGCCTTGAGATTCACCTCTTCCCTGTGCTTCTCATAATTTGTACTAATATAGCTGTCAGCTGGGATTTTTAGCATGTTTAAGAGGTGAAGCATGTGCAAAGGTTCCTCCCAAGAAATGGCATATATTCATTTTGATCTTCATGAAAGTTTGAAGGGACTCAGTGAAGTGAGTTGGGGGTGGGAAGAGGGTCACTGAAGATACATAGCTATTTGGCAGCATTAAAATATTTTTACACCTGGCAGTGACTTGCTGAGCAGATAATTGAGAGTACACCCTCATGAATGTGCTCCTGTGCCTCCTTCCCCCCCTGCCACCCACTGAAACAACCAGCAGCTTTGAGACACTGAGCATATTCGGGGCTGTGACCATGGTGGGCCGTGCTAACTTTCCTCTAGGCTGCAGAGAGAGGCTGGCACTGCAGGAACAATGTGCTGATGGCAGAAGTGCTTGGGAAGCAATGAGCGTTTAAAAGCACAGAGTTTCTCTATGGTATTCTTGTTAAAGGATAGGATTAAGAGCTGGATTTTGGCCTGCTGCTGATGTCATGTATCATCTGAGAGTTTTTCAGGCTTCTAGTTTTCAATTTTGCTTATTTCCTATTTTATTTAGGAGATCATGTAGAATTATCTTATATAATGCCTTTCTTAAAGATTTCTACAGTATGTGTTACTTTTATAGTATTTTTAGTGTTGAGTGTTGAATTTAAATTTCAGTAAATAAACAATCTCATGTGTATATACATCTACATATTGTCTTCATTAGTGACTGTGCTCTGCTAACCAGAGCAACCTCTGCTTTCCATAGTGGATACAGAAGACTTGTGTCTTGTCAGCAGGAGACAGACTGAATCTGCCAGTGACAGATGCTGGACTGGTTTTCTCTCATTTAGGCTGTTTTCTTTAGTCATTCTATTTTCTAGCAAAATTGCGATCAAATCATGCCCAGCCATGGCATTGGGGCTGCATGTGCTGTGACTTGTATTGCCACATGGTCTTGAGACTCAGCAACACTTGGAGCCACTGTCTTTGTATGAGCTCTAGACTGATGATCATGAATGAGAAACTGATGGTTACAGTTTTATTAGTTTATTAATATGGAGCTGAAGAAATACAAATATTCAGATCAATTGCCTTTTAATTAATATTATTTTATATTTAAATTGCTGGAAACTTCCTTTGGGGTCTACTTTGCCTTTTTGTTGACTCCCCAGAGCAGCTGTTTTTCTGTGGAGACCTAAGTTAGGTACCTGAACTGAATTAGCCACGGCCTGCAATTTAAAGCCTTCACTTAAGCAGCAATCTTAATTTGATTAATTAATGCAGGCCCCTCTTCCCAACCTCTTTATGCATGGCAACCTTTCCACTCTGACTTTTACAGTGTTGGATGTGGGGGCCCATGGGGGCAACGTTGAGAAAGAAAAAGTCAAGAGAGGTAAAGCCACCCAAAGTATTAGTGCAGCAGTCGTGTCTGCCTGCAGGCACATGAAGACATCAGCAAGTACATCTTTCTTAGACACCCAGGCAGGCAAACATCTCTGAAACACGGGGGCATGAAACTGCTGCCACAGCATCCATCATCCTGTGAAGGACAGTGAAAACATGTGCTGTCATCTTTGACATTTTAATTGAAAAGAAAGCTTACACAGATTTCGACCTTAAGCAGTATGTTTATACAAGTGTATACAGAGAAATAATCTGTCAGTTCAGTGCAGGCTCATTGCTATAGGAGTTGGTTTAGTCGCTGAACAATCCAACATTAGCTCACACACCTTGCCTTGTTCCATGCCTCAATAATTTTTAGTAGAAATACTTTGCCTAGAGGCATGCAGTTATTAAAAAAGAGGCTCAGCTTGCTTAAAGTCTGGAATTATTAGCTCATGGTAACAAGCCTGCACTGGAGAAACTGTTGGTTCTTTGTTTTCATAACTTTGCAGTAATTCACCATCTTATTTTCAGAGACAAACTTCTGCATTGTTTGGGAAGTTAAAAAAAAAAGAGGAAAAAAGAAAAATAAAAATAAATCACTTCAAAAAGTTTTTTTTTATGTTTTTATTATAAAGAGGGTTTACAAAGCTCTTTTATCTTAGTATTTCTATTAAATTTCACTGGTATAAATAATAATGGTAAATAGAAAGACAATTTTGAGAAACTTGTTTTATTTTATTTCCCGTATAGGAATCAGTTGGTAGTGAGTAATCAGTGAGAGCTCTCTGAAGGCTCTCTCAGTCCTTTAAGAGTAAAACGTGGTTTTTCTTCATTCTTTTGCAACCTACTATCCCTTTCAGATGCAAAGTCGTGAAGTCAAATAAAATCCATTTGCCCTGCTATAACATGTGTGTGAAAGGAGCCACTTGAGCAAATGAGGGCTCCAGCACCTTTAGATAGCCAAACCTGGCAGAAGAGTTACCTGGTGTTCAGTTGTCACTTTATCTGGATGCTGTGGGTAGGTTTCTTTCCAGCTGTTTAACCTGTTGATATTTTTCTCAGTGAGCCTCAGATGTTCAAATTTTCTTGATTTTGCTTGTCAGGGTGGAATCTTAAGCTCAGATTTTAAAAAGAATGGTCATGTTAAAAAGTGTTTGTGTAAGTTTTATTGCCGTTATTATTCCTGGTTTTAAGTCAGCTGCCATTTGATGCATATGTGTGTTATAGCTACCTATTTTTTCAATGAAAAATGATAAACCTTTATTTGTAGGGCTGCAAAATCATTTTTTTTCCTGAAGAATTAAGCTTGGTTCTGTCTGAGCTGGGAGACTGTGGTGGCAGTGGAATCAGTTTGACATTGTTGCTTGCTTTTATAATCAAATCATATTTATGTTGAAGTTTTTTGGGTTTATTCCACTTCTTTTTTTTTTCTTATTTCGATGCAAGAATGTGTTTTTATATGGGCTAGTTCTTTATAATCCTTGAACCTGCCTTTTGCAGTGTTTCCCTGTTTTGCTTTAACTATGCCATTATCCTTCACATATCATTTGTGAGTTCCAGCTGTGTGCATAACACTGTACAGAACATAAACTTCTCTGAGGAGGTTATAGTCTAAGAAACCATTCTAGCTTTTCTTATTTTTCTTGTAATGGGTCACGCAATAAGACCCAGTGAAATATTTAGAGGGAAAGAAAGATTGAAACCAGCAGTTTCTAAGACCTGTAAGAGCCAAAAGGCAAATGTTAATGGGTTTTGTGAGGCTTCCAAGGACCTGCTGGTCCTTGTACTTGTGCTGAATTTGCAGAGGTTCCTTAAACATGTGTTCAGGAAATATAGGTGGCATTAGCACAACTGGAGTTTCGAAAGGCAAGATTTATCATTGAATAAACCTTTAAATAGACTTTGGCCTACTAAATACATGATGGGGCTGCTGATTCGTGGGGCTTTTCTCCTACAAGCTCAGGTGAAAAGTACAGAATTCTTAACACATTTTGAAGGCCTCTTTCCACATGATGATATTATTTTACTGTATATATATATATATCCATTCTCTGTCTTTTTGTGCTGTTGTTGTTGTTTGTTTGTTTTACTTGTTCTTTCCCTTCATTTGGGTGTTCTATCCTTGTGTATTAGAGCAAGTGATCAAGAATGCATTTCTGATGGAGTTGCTTTATTTCCAATGAACAACTCCTCCCCAAGTGACATTGAGGGACATTTGAATTGAGAAATAATACCTCTTTAGTTGCTTTTGACTTCTGTTCTGTATAGTTTCATATCTATATGCTGCATCTCGCTGCTTTTGTAATGCTTGTTGCTGAATTCCTTCTTCCTCTGTGCCAATGTATAGCTTCTTACCTTAATTGTGCCAGCTCTTCTGAGACACTTACATGGGCTTTCCCTTCACTTCTAAATCAAGCTTCTTGTCTTAAAGACTTTTTGAAGCTTAGCCTTATCTTATCTCAGTCCTCCAGTTTCTTATTACAGTGTCAAGCATCACTTTCACTTTGCCAGTGTTTTTACCATCAGCTGGTTTCTCTTTCCCAGGCAGAAATCTCTTCTTGTCCAACACTCAGAAAATACCTAAAGGTACAAAATATATGAAGATACATGCACACCTCATTTAAAAATCTCTACAGAAAGCATTGCTTTTTCTGGATGCTTCCCAAATCCTCTAAGTTATGAGCCACAATTTTCCCTCTCTCGAGTGTTGCCCTTTTTGTGTCTCAGTTACTCCCTTCCTCTTGCAAACTTCCTTGGTCCTGTCATTTCTGAGCATACCAGTTAAATAAAAAAACATACAAAGAAACAAAAAGGCAACCAGAGTTGTGCCTCTAAATTGTCTCAAATTCTTTAGCATATTTATTTGTTCATGTGTTCTATCTCCGTCTTCTACTTTTCATCTGGTTTGTGTCCCTAGAATATAAACACGCTCTGTATGAATTGTCTCTTATCTGTGTTTGTACAGTGCCAGGCTCAACGGGGTCCCAGTCCCAACTGGGACCTTTGGGCACCACCACAGTATAAATGTCTGCTACTGATAATAATAATCTGCCCACATCATGCAGATGTCTGAATTATCTGAGAAATACAAACAAGGATCTTTACTAGGTTGGCAGGGAGCCATGAATTCTAGGTGCCAGTTTTCTTTTCCCCTGAATATGGTTTGGCTCCTTGAAAAATCCTGGTGACACAAACCTCCCACTTCTTGGAAAGCTTCGCTGTCTGGTGCTGATGTGATTAAAACATCGTTAAACATGGGATACAGCAGGTCAGGTGAGGTCCCTTGCAACTATGTGAGGTATTCCAAGTACTGGTCTGATGCATTGCTGTTACTTTCCCTTGTGTTTATTTTTTCTTTCCTCCTCTGAATGACAAATGGATAAATTGAAACTAGACACAACTGCCCTACTTTGAGGGTGGGAAATAATGGATCACAAATGAGGAAAGCCCTAGTTAGACTGGTAGGTTTAAATATTAGTAGTGTGGATGAAAAAACAGCAGACAAGCAGTAAATGAGGCAGCTCCTTCAGCCAGAACACATTTCTCAGATTAAAACATCCCCTCCATGTCTTTGCCTCTGACTGAATTATTCAAATATTGAAGGCCCAGGACAGCACTTGGGCCAGGTACTCTGGCTGCAGTAGCTGCTGTAAAAGCAGCCTGCAGCTGGTCTGTGGAAACACATGCTCCAGGAAACTTACTTTCTGCAATGAAAAGTTTAATTGTGGCAGTACCTGGCTGTCAGTGAGACTTTCAGAGACTAGACTGCAGCCAGCTGTGCTTATTCTCAGTATGGTAGGCTACTTGGGGGCATCAGCCTGAAAGCCACCCAAACCACATGCACATACTGACATTCCTGAAAAAATCCAGGCTGCTGGCATGTAGTGATTACTCCTCATTACATTGATCATAACAATATCATTGCTGCCTTATTCACCTCTGTCTCCCTATTGCTCCTACTCACTGTCCCTCATTTTTTCCTTGATCTCCAAAGTTTTTTGGGCAGAACCTCACCTCACCCACTATTTTGAACCAAGGCTTCTAGACACTGTTGTAATAAACATGTAGATACATACAGATATATACATACATATAAAAATGCTGGAAGTCTAATCAAGTATGTTGTGTAATGGCAGTGTGGTACAGAAACCCCTCAGCCAGTGCCGGCCTGACATGGCAAATTTCCACAGCACAGGCAGGCTGCTGTGGTGTGAGCTGGCTGGGTCTGAAGTCTATGGAAAGTTGAGGCAAGTTCCTTCACTCCAGTGCAACTCAATATGCTTCTGGCTAAACTTTTTCCACACCAAGAGCTGAAGTGGAACAAATGGGGTTGTGATGTAGGTATTCTTGATGACCTTGTGCGAATGTTACCTGCAGGGGAGTAAGGAGCAGGAGAGAGGTCATGGTAAGACACACTGATCTGGAGTGCTTTACCATAGTAGAAAACATTCTGCAGTGATACTTTAAATAGCATCAGTCTTTTTGCACATAGCCCTAAATGATCTAGGTCAGTAGGAACCTGCTCTCACGAGACCTCAGCAACAAATTATCATCTGCCCAAATTGTCCTTGAAGACTTCAAGTTAAGGGAAGCCTAGGCTTTTAATAGTGTAGAGTGTAGTGTTTAGTCATCAATCAATTGCATCATATCAGATGGAGTATTTGGTATTAATCAAGGAGGCACACACTGAAGTATAAATTCTAGATATTTGATTGCATTAGAGGAGTTACCTTTAATCATTGGGTAGAGTCATATGATGGAACATGATCGAGTCACCGTGGCTTAGCAGGGTACCACCCATCTGTTTAAATGTTAATAAGGGTGACTCATGGTGTTAGCACGACCATGCAGAGGAAGAAGAGCCAACATGGTCAGTTACAATAACTTGGCAAATGTGCGGTATTTTACTAAGCCACCGTAATGCTGACTATCCAGGCCGCATACATCCAAAGAGAGAGCATACAAATGCTGACTGAGACCCCATCATGTTCAACAGCAGGCTTCCGCTGAAACAAAATAAAAATTCTTAAATTTTGGAAAAATTTCACAGATAGTCAGATTTTCAGCAAGGTTGAGCATCTGCCAGTTCTCTATCTTATATGTCCTTTATCTGTGGGCTGTTTGCCCAATAACCCTATTTATTTAGCAATACAGGTGCCAAGGAATGAAAATCTCCCATTCAGCAGTATTGATTGGCAGAGTGCAGGCAGTACGTCCTCAGCATTTACAAAGAGAGGAGTAGATTCAATATGTCCACCAAAAAATAACAATTATAAACTCTTACTGACTTTCTTTGCTGCCAGATAGAAAGCAACAACAAAAGAGATTGTATTGTCCTTGGAAGAGATGACTTAGACAAATTGAGTATCTCAGCCTGTATGGTTCTGTGCCATACACATTCCCTAAGCTCTGTGAGAGTGAGTGTGTGGGAGCATGTGCTAAATCTATGATCTGTGTTCAGTGTAGGAGCAATGGAGGTATCCATGAGTACTGGCCAATGTCAGTTTCCCTGATATGAGAGGGAGGAATCTGGAGTGCGTTATGTAGCAGTTTTTTCGATGGCAGGAGCACTGCAGGCTTTTCAACGAAGAGCCTCAGCCTTGAAGTGCAAGTCTTCTCTGACTGCTCTGCACCTCTTTTAAAAAGCAGACTTGGAACAGACTAGCAGGAGTGTAGTAAGAAAAAATACCTGAAGAACGGAAGATTTTTTTTCCCTCTAGCTAAGTGTAAAGCCTGTGCTTTCCCCTAAAATGAAGCAGTGTTAAAGGTAAAACTGGGGACAGCAAGGAAGCTTCTTTGCCATTTTAATACATACCAATAATTCCCTTTTGCCCATGCCCCATATTCCCAAACTCATTAAAGCAATTTTGTAAATTTTTTTGGCTCTGGAACATATAAGCAAAACCCAAACCATGCAGTCTCTTGAGAATCACTTGCACAAATTGTATAGGTCAGGCCAAAATAAGTTTCTGTCAAACAGTCTAACACCTAAGCTTATTAGGAAACTGGTGAATTGTATGTAGGGCACTCTCGGAATGAATAAAGGTGTGGTGGGGCTCTTTTCATGGTTCTTGTTTTACTTTGACCCCACTGAAAAATCAAGTGGTATTTTTATGGAATGTGTGGCTCTGGCCAGTGCAGTTACCATAGATTCTGTTCCATAGATCCAAGTTCCCACACATCTGAGCTGGTGGACTCAGAGGGCTGCAGAGTGGGCAGGTGGGTGCACACTTCAGTCTCATTCCAGGCCAGGCAGGAGTGTGCACCAGTGCTTTCTTCTTTCCTGCCCACTGTCTGGGAGGAAACCCAAGGTCATCCCCAGCCGGGGTTGCAGCACACTCTGTTCTGCTCCTCAAATGCCCCAACATGGGGCTCCAGCCTTTCTGTCTGGCACAGGAACTTCAAAGCATGAGGTAGAGAAGACCTGTTTGAGTTTGCTATTGGCTGCTCTGCAGAGAAGTAGTATCAACCTAATAGCTCCTCATTTTTTTCTTGTCAGAAGAACACTGAATCTGCTTTTCACAGTATTTTGACCCTGTCCTATTGATTTGTCAAGTCCTCATGTGTGAATGAGGGCTGGTACACGGAGCAGCTGAGCTTAAGTGGACAGTAGAATGGGTCAGGGTCTGTGTACTTTGAGTATATTCTCTGAGCTCATTTTTCCTGCACTGCATGCCTTCCACTTATGCCACCTCCACGGCACCCCAGGCTTAGCCATGTGCTGAGCTGACTATAGAGCCGCATATCCCAGAAATTCATTCATGCTCCCTCACAGAACCTACTGCACTCTGTCACAGGATTACACCACACATTTGGAAAATGTTGTCTTGAGTTTTTTTAAGGTGATATGAAGATGTAAGTACATCACATTCCTCCATCAGCAGATAACGGGGAGGAATAGGAAGAACTCCTTGTCTATATCTGAGATACATTTGTTGTTATTTTCGGGCTTCTTTCTTCCCCTTCTGAATAAGTACTGTATGTGTCTGGGAGAATTTTTAAAACATCCTTCAAAACACAGGCTTTTTCTCTCCACTGAGAGCCAAGACAAAAGGATGGGTTCAGTTGTGTGCAGCTGCTAAAAGAGAGCAGCTGAGGGCAGAAGGGTGGGAGGAGCAGAGTGTCTGAGTATGAGGGAATTATCAGGGCAAGGATTTTGAGGTGGCATTTGTTGGGATAGAAATGTTTCTAGGGAAATAGGGTTAAAGAGATGAGTGTTGAAAGACTGCAAGTCCAAGGATGGGAAATACTGGGGAGTTTTAAAGAAAAGGGGATTAGGTGGTTTGAAGTCTTGGGAAAAGAGAAGGAGACTTGTATGTCAGAAGAAGGTGTTTTGCCATCAGACAGGCACCTACAGTTTGAGACCCTGGATGTGATGTCCTCCATACTGGGTGTCTGTGAATCCCATTGCTCACAGCCTTTGGGCTTTTTGCACGTTGTTAGATAGCTGGAAGTGACAGCTAAAGTTAGAGGAGGGCTGTATGTGTTCATGGTTACCAGCACCACTTGGCTTTGGAGGGTAAAATGTAAAGCCCCATCGTTTGGTGTGACACAGTTCAGGCCAAGCAGGATAGTCTTACGTCTTGGGTTATGACTCTGCTTCCCCTGACCAGGTCAGCCCAATTTTGAGGCTTTTATGGCTAGCTGTGGATTGATCAGTGAAACAAAGGGTGCTTATGCCAAGGCTTTAAATCAACCATGATGTTTAGAGGCTCTAAACATCTTAGACTTTTGCCATGGTAGCCCCTGCAGAAGCTCTTCAGACTCCCAGGTTATGCACCCTCTTCTTCAGTCCATCTCGTACATTTAGGGGTAACTCTCCTTCCTAATAAACAGTCTAAACCATGTGCTATACAGAAAAGCATCCTGTTCTCTGAGAATTTAACCCACCTACTTGTACTGTCAATGTTTGTTGAGACACTGTATATGAAAACTTTATTTTCAAGGTTTTTGGCTTGAAAATGTAATAAATAAGGTAGTAAATTACAGTCAGCCAAAACTTCAAGCAACTCACACTTTCTTTAAAACTAAAAAAAAACTAAAAAATGAAACAACAAAAAAAGAGAACATAATTCCCAAGGCCACATTCTTAAAGGCTTTTTTCAAAGTGTAGTCCCAGCATTGTTTAATCCATTAATTTTATGATTATTCTTTGTGAGTGGGCCTCCTTTCTCACATGCAGTTTTCCCTGTGCTGTACTTAAAAAAATCCTTCTAAATCTTTTCAACCCCTTTGGCCAAAATAATTCACCCTGCTTTTCTGTAGTCCATATGTTTTGCTTCCATAAACTGCTTAATCTGAATGTAATTTTCCTAATTTTATTTCTACTTTTCTTTTTTTTTTTCCCATTTCTTGTGTCCTAGTGGTGGTCTAAGTGGTAAAATTAGTAAACTTGTTTTGGAACAAAGGCTTGGTAGGTTTTCACAGGATAGATTATCAAGAGTGATTTTAAAATTCTCATTTTTGAGCAGCTTATTTACAGGTGATACAATTTCAAAATTAATTTGAGTCGTTAATTTTCTGTCATAGTCTGCAAAACTATCATCCAAATATTTTTGCTCCTGAGGGCTAAACTTACAGCAGTGCACTAATGCCAGCAGATTTTTCTGGTTTGTCTGTAGAAAATCTTTTTTGTACTTTCTTTTGCTAGCCACTGTGCTATGCAGAGGTGCTCAGACTGAAACCAGCTGATACATTTACATTCATGTTATATCAGATGACCTATGCTGGTGCTTTAACTGATAAAGAGAAGAAGGAAGGTGATTCATCTTCTTCTTGAAAACTTTATGTTCCACTGATTTATGCAGGAAAGGACAAATCCTGGGTCAGTTTATCTGCGCCTGCTTGTCTGGAGCTGCCTGTGCCTACCAATGGCTGGCAGGGTAAGGCTTGTTTTGGTCTCCACAGCCCATGACAGCTCTCTTTTCTTTTCCTTTCTTCTAGGCCTGTCCCAGGTTCTCTGTCTTCGCTACTGCACCTACACAACCGACAAAGACAGCCTATGCCTGCCTCTATGCCTGGCACCCTGCCCAACCCTACCATGCCAGGATCTTCTGCTGTACTCATGCCTGTAAGTTTTCTTATTTGGCTTTTTTGCAGGGTGGAAAGTTGTGTTGTGTTTGATTCAATCTAAGCAGACGTGAAAGTCTTCAGAGTTTTGTAAAAACCTAGTGTAATAAGTTAAGGAAGCTGGACCTTCCTTGGTGCTTCACCTTAGACTAGAGTATTTCTGATTAAGTTAATGGCATGCTAATTAGTGAGAGTGATTAGAAGCAGTTTACGTGAGACTACAATTTGTGATTCTCATACTTGTTCATGTAGGTGAGATCAGTATGTCTGTGCTGGAACAAAAATCTTCTGAATTCAGAAAAATCTAGAAAACAACGTACATAAGTTATGTCAGTGAACTCCAAGTGATCCTCTTGTGTGGGAGATAACCAGTTAGCAAGAAAGAAATGTGATTTACTTTTCTGGCCTGTTAACTTGCACTTATTGAGAACTAGGTAACAATTGCTATTCATCTTCCATAATTTTTGGAGGGATGGGAATATTTCCCGTCTTACAGAAGACAAAGGGCTGTTTTACAACTGTAACTTTAAATTTTAAATTATTTTAACCTTTTAACCTTTTCAGTAAAAGACATTTGGACAGGTTAGGGGTGGAGAAAAGTAAGGATGACATGGGGAAGAGGAGATGGAGAAAGGAGAAGGTTTTGCTTCATTTCACTGTGTTCAGTTTGTGAGACAAACCTGAGAGCAATTGACAATGGGAGGGAGAAAAGCACTGCTTGTTCTGGCTTTGCTGGATCAAGGGGAACACTCCACAGGGATACAAAGATTCAGGTTTGGCTGCTGTTTGAGCAATCATGAATAAGTTATTAATTATTAACTTGTCAATAAGGCCTTCCTGGAATATCGATCAGGAAGTTTAAAAAAAACAAACATGTCATTGTGGGAAGTTTTTTTCTGGCATGATTCCCAAGGAACCCAAAATGCAACAAACATCCAGCAACAGCATAAGTTTAGTGCCTTCAGTCTGCTGCTGGGGAGCCCTTTGGGCAGCTTCACTTGCAGACGAGCAGGTGTGCTCTGGCTGCGAGCCCTGGAGATATGAGCATGGAGGTGAGACAGACCCTGTCAGCACTGGCTGCTCCTCCTGCCCCACAGCACTCCAGAAAGGGCTGCAGGGCAGATGGCAGTGGGAGCTGCTCCTACCCTGTGGAGAAAGGGTAAAGGGGGCCTTGGCAGCTTTTCTCTGCCAGCGGGCAGTGGGATATTCATATTTCCCCAAAGCCCAGCATCCATTCTTACAGGCATCATGGAGGGTGGTAGACAACGCTTCACCACAGGGCACAAAAAAATAGCTCCCCTGCTTGGATTGCTCAGAAGGACCAAAACGTGTCTTTTTTGTAAGAGCCAAAGATTCAGCAGACTGGCTCAAAGCAAGGTGGGATGCTCAGCTCTGTCTGGAAGCAGCACCATAAGCCTGCTTTACCACCCCTGACAAGGCCTAGCACTGTGCAGGGCTTGTCTTTTTTTGGGGAATACCCTCCAGGAAATTATTTCATAGAGGATTTACTGCCATTAGATTTTGTTTGTATCACTCCCTCCCAGCCTGGTCACGCTAGCTTGCAGAAAGGGCTCTGAACAGCCAGGAGAAGTTTTGCTTTCTTTTTTGTTATCTCAGCAGTGCACGAAAGCTTCCCTTACAAGACATGTGGAAAACTCTTCCCAGCTGAGCAGTCCGAGTGAAGGGAAAATAGCCAACTTGTTTTCCATATGCTTGAGATTGTAGATTTTTATTTATGCTTTTAACAAGCTAAGTTGGGCTGCACTGGGAGGGGAAGCTACAGTTTTATACACTGATGCTTTTAAAACCACTTAACTCTGAGTGTTGTTATACTGAAAGGGAGAAAATCATTACAAAAAAGTGCAAACCTGGGTGGCTGCTACATTTGTTTATTAAAGAAACCCTTTCTTTATAATTGGCCGTGAGTTTTCAGGGCCGATTCTGATGAAACACACGCCTACGTGCATACACATATGCAATTCATGACACAGATTATTATTATGTTATTTTCCCAGTCATGACTTGAAGAAACAAAGCTGAGTCCATTTAAATAGAAATCGAGAGTAAATTCTTGCAAATGTCTCCAGAGGTTTTCAAAGCTTTTCTTTATTTCTTTTAAAAGATGGAGCGACAAATGTCAATGAACTCCAACATCATGGGGATGCAAGGGCCGAACCTCAATAACCCATGTGCTTCACCTCAAGTTCCCCCAATGCATTCAGAAGCCAAAATGGTAAAAAGAGAATTTTTTAAAATTACTGTATTTTCTCATATTGCTGTTGCATACCAGTTATCCAGACAGTGGTGGGGGGGGAGGGGGGGGAGAGGGATGTAGCCAGACACTGCTTACTTCATTCTTAGTCATACGTTATACTCTTTTTTAATATACTGCAGTAAATTGCGTTTGTGTCTATGAACTTTCAAGTTGTTCTTAGTCCTAACTGATCTCTCGGTGAGAGGGAACTGAAGGGTGGACTATCTGATCCATTCTGTGCTAAATAGGATTTTTGGTGCAGGTCAGTAGAATTTATACAAATGGCCTGGTTGTTTCTCTAATGGTGTCTGTGCTCCACAACTTGATCTAAAGAAAATTGTCAGTTAATAAAGAGTGCAGTATAAAGTGTGTGCTGCAGAGGGAGTGTACAAAGTCCTTGTTTTTTCCAGATAGGAGCATGATGTGTCAGAGATGCATGCCAAATAATATCTGTCTGTCTGTCTATCTATCTATCTGGGATATTTTCTTTTTCTGGAATGCAACAAAGATGTTCCCATCAAAAAGAAGTGTCAGAATTTGGACAAATGTAATTTATTTATACAAGTCAAATGTCATAACAAAAAACCAAAATTGTTTTATAAAGTTGTTCTACATCTTAAAAGGTCAAGGCTTCTCAGGCATGTGTACTGATATAGGATTAATGTTGGTGAATTAAACTACAGGTGGACATATGTAAGTTTTCCCCAGCTTTATATGCACTCTTGTGGAGGTATTTGGGACTAATATCCTTGGAATCAAGTTATAAGTGTAGAAACGCTTTGGCTTTTAAGTTTCAGAACTGCCATTTGCTACTGTCTAATGGAAATACGAAGACAGAAGTTTTTAGTTTTAACTCTGTAGGGCTTTTATCCTCTCAAGATATCTCATCACAGTGAAAAACAGGAGTAACTTAACTTCTTTCAGTGGCATTTTGCCAAGGTAAAATTGTCATAAGTGAGAGAAAGAAATCAAGCTGACAAAGATTAAGCAACCACATGTTTTTATATATTTCTGCTTTGCATGACTGGTGCAGCTTTTAAAGTTGTTGTCATCCATCCTGAGACAAAGAAAAATATCTACTTGTCTATAGGTATGGTGCATAGAGGAGACTCTGGGTTAAGAGCAACAACATATGCAAGTTTATTCTACTTCTGTTTTCTTAGGTTGGGTAGGTCATGCCTTTGCTTCACTGTTGGTCTGGGTTAGGCTGTTAACCCAACCTCTGTTAACACTCTCTCTAAAACCACATTCCATAAACATGCAGCCATTTGGCCAGAAGAAGAATGATAGCCAAAAATGCTGGCTCCCCCAGCCAAGGAAAACCTGTGGTCGAGAGTTCTCTCTGCTGTACCACACAGTGATGGTGACATGCCAAATGGCAACAGCATCTGCAGCAGAGCTTGTTAAAAACTTTTTGGAATGGGCAAGTGTTTTTTCAATGCAAGTGTAGCTGAGCCAAGCTAAATACTCCTTGGCTGAATAAATCCAAAACTGGCATCTGTTTTGGGGACTAAAGGTTCTGTAGTTTACTCTCTCCCCACACCCCCTGCCTCCTTTTTACTGGTAGTGTGAGGCTACTTAAGAACAAGATTAAATTATTGGTGCATATGGTGAGAATTCTGTGCTTTAATAACTGAAACTGCACATTAATAGAAATTACTTTTTAATCTGGGTAAGCAGGTTTTGTCCCTAAATCTAATGTATGAAGGCATTTTAATGTATGAAGAAATTGCTATCAGTTCCAAAATGTGGTGTAGCGAACAAGCAGAGCCTTTACTTCTGCCACTCTTCCAAAGGTAGAAAAAAATCTGCACACATTAACTCTTGAGAGGTATAACTCAAAGTTCCAGGACTTTTCCTCTTTTCAAATGTAGGTTTGGAGTTATTTAAATATTTTGTATTTCTATATTCTAATTTTATATTTTGTTTCTGTATGAGCACGCATGCAATGTAGAAAGCCTCTTCATTTAGCCACTGCTTTGAGGAATATGAATGTATTAACAATACTCTGCCTGAATACAAAGTAGAAAAATGTAGGAAATATTCAGAGCAAAATTATTTCTTACATGTAAATTCATAGATTTTAAATCAGAATCATCTGTGTTACAGGGATGTTTGTTCTTATTGTTAACTATTTTACTTTTCCTCATGCTTAAAGCATGATACTTCACATACTCTGGTGACTTAGGTAAAAGTTAAAAGTGAGAGTGCTTAGTACCTTATCAGACTTTGTCCTGCATTATGAAAGAATTTCAGATTTCCCTGGATTCTGCTAATGCTGTTTATTACTGCTGGTGCATTCAGCATTGCTTGTGCTCTCTTTGGCTGGCCCCACCCCGAGAAGACTGGATGTGTTGAACACCAGACAGAGTCATCTAAGATGCTTGTGGCTAGTGACTGAAGTAACTGGAGAAGTCCAGGGGACTTCAGTCTTGATTCATCAGGTGCCCAAATCCATGGAAGCATCAGCACTTTTGGAAGGCGTACGTGAGAGAATGCGGGATGGGCTCCTCTAAATGTGAGACCCAGATGTGAGACCAGATCCTTGTGGCCTCATGGCAGTATATACCTGAGCAGTGCAAGCACAGTTTGGCATGCAGCAGTCATAACACTGTTTGGTGACACATGTGACTGTAAGATGCATGTGAATAAATAATATCTGTGGGGATGCTGTGTGATGCCAGGTTTTTTTAAAAAAAGCTGATAGATGGCTAAAGATTCACACCCTTGATTGGTTCATAATTTGTTTATAGTGGGAAATGGAAGCCAGTCTGATAAATACATACATTGTCTGATATACAAGCAGATCTACACACAAACATCGAATATGTGTGGCATTAATGTAATGTTTGTATAATAAGCAATACATATTTTTATCACCTTGTATCACCTGGCATTTATGGAAAGCCACACTCTGCCACCCAAGATGCTTGCTTCCTGGTTTAATACTTTTTCAGGAGAACATTCCATCAGGTATTAAGGTATTGTACATGACATCCCAGAACTGATTTAATTTATCACAGCAATCTCAGTTTCCCTCACAGTATGCCTCTCAATTAGGTTATCACCTAATGCTTTAAAACTGTCCTAGTAAATGAATGAGTGAACATCTAAATCAATACTGCTTTCTTCTTAGATTCACAGCTGAGTGGGTAAAACTCTTATGCTGCCCACCAAAAACACACATTGATTTTATATTAAAATATATTTTACTGGAAAGAGGAGGAAACACATAGCTCTTTAGTGTACATGGTAAAAACATGCAGAGTCACAAGTGTAGCATATTAACATGTGGTTCAGGAGGCTGAAAGTATTAAGAAGTTGGAACTGTTGGCAGTGCCTTTGCTTTGATATACTGCCTACATACGGCTTGGTTTTGCACTTTCAGAATACTAGATGTTTTAGAACTCGGAAGTGCAATGCCATGTGGATTACTGGGGTGAAAGATAAATAGTGTGCATTGAACCACTGGAAGCCTATGTGACAGCAAGTCTTTTCCATGGAGCTGATGCTTTTCTACCTGAATTTTGCAAGACATTGATCTTTACCTGCAGAAATTTATGGGCTCTGAAAGGAGGTAAAAAAGCAGACTGGAAAGGAAAGTATTGAACTTAAAAATACAGTTCTCAATTTAATCTATTAATTTTTTTCTTTTACAACTTCCACCTGCCACTTGCTGGATATGTAGTTTTGTAAAATTTAAATTAAATGTTATATGTGTAGCTTGGCTGTGCCTGTAATCCTGACAGAACGTGTATGGTTCTTTAGAAAAGAAAAGAAATTATTTCTGTATCAGAAGCACATAGGGCTGTGGGGTGTTGTTTCTGCCTTGTAAGCATTACTAGGCTGAACAGCAAAAAATTAAAA